>QMFG01002235.1:0-22818 GCA_003314545.1 Ramaria sp. MG151 | reverse complement strand
ATGCGCTGGGCCAGTTTGAAAGCATAGTCGAGGATGCGGTCGACGCCGACGCGTGTCATGATCGTCTCTTGTGTGACGAACTCGCGGGCTGTGCCGGAGAACATGCTGGGTGTCGAAAAACCAGTCAGTCAGGAAAAGGATGGGGTATGTTTTAAGCGCAAAACAGTCAGTCAGGAAAGGATAGGGGTATGCTTATGCTTTTAAGCCGGGAGAAGATAGGGGGAGTCTGAGCTGACGTACCGTCCGCCGACCTCGGAGTACTCGCCTGTTGCGCTGGACGGTGGGTAGGCGGTTCTTGGTGGGATGGTGGTGTGGAAGTGCAGACTCACCCTCTGTGTTCTCGCGAACGACCCAAAAGTCACTGGTGGTATTGTGAAAAGTCAGCTTTTTTTCTCTCCGTGTGTTACAGCCAAAGGGTTTTTCTTCCATTCTTACATTTTGTCGTTGCCGGGGTTTCTTAATGCGAGAGGACTGGTGACGCCTGGGATGAGACGAACAGGCCGCAAGTTGACGTATTGGTCGAATTGGCGACGAAACTGGGGTCGGTCGAGCGAAAGGGGGGGGAGAGAATGATGCGTTGTAAAAAAAAACGATAAGCACAATACCGTGCTCACCTGGAGCAAACTCCCCCAAAGCGTGATATGGTCCTATTCAAACATAAACCTACGCAACAACCTCCTCAACGTGCCCGCCCCACAAAGCTCACCGGCGCTCTCCTAGGATCGCCCACAGCCCCAAAGTATATCGCATCGAACGGCTTCAGAATCTGCACCCAGTCCTTCGGCAGCATCTCGCCATGCTTATCGTAATAATCGCACGACGCAAAATCGAAATGCTGGAAATCCCAATTAAACCCGTGTTTTTCAGCGACAGCGACTAAGCAGCGCAGTCCCTCAGGCATCACTGATGGAAAAAAAATAATTGTTCGGTAACAAAGAAAAAACCAAGAGTGCCCCGTCCTCAGAGTCGACCACTCACCTTCTTGTCCGATGCCATCCCCTGCGATCACAGCTATCTTGTACGTTTTTCCGGATCCTGGCATGGTGGAGAGTGTGGGAGCCCACAAAAAAAATCCAGCGAGAAAAGAACGGAAAGCCACTTTTGGAAACACGTGAGACCGTTTGGTCACGTGATAGATGTCCGCGGTCCGGTGGGGGTGGAATGTATGATGACTAAGCTATTGTATGGTCGGGGATTGAAATGGGAAAGGTTTAAATTTTCGCAATGGAGCGGTTGGAGGCGTCTCACCTTTCTCTCCTGACCTCCATCCACCCCCTCGAGCGACGCGCCCCTCATGGCCGTGGTCTGCCTCTATTCTGCATCACTCGTTGGCCTTGCTCCGAGAGGAGGATGTCCGTGCTTTCGAATGACTAGAAAAAGAACGTGGATCCCGGTCTCCAGAGGGGGGCGTTTGCGCTGCTTCACGTGTTGTAGCGAGGGGAGTGCGTCTCCTCCAGTTTTTTTATCAGTTGTCGGCTCTCGCGACCGTCGTTCACTTCTGATTCTGCATCACTCGTTGGCGTTGCTCCCTAGTGGAGGATAACCGTGCCTTTGAATGACTAGAAAAAGAACGTGGATCCCGGTCATCGAGGGGGATGACGGCTGCTTCACGCTTGGCCGTGTTGCGGAGGAGTACGTCCCTATCAGTTGATCGACTCTCGCCACCGTCGTCCACTTCTATTCTGCATCACTCGCTGGCCTTGCTCCCTAGTGGAGAATAACTGTGCCTTTGAATGACTAGAAAAAGAACGTGGATCCCGGTCATCGAGGGGGATCACGCTGCTTCACGTGTAGCGAGGGAGTACGCTTCCCCAGTCTCTTTGTCAGTTTATCGGCTCTCGCGACCGTGGTTCAGTTCTATTCTGCATCACTCGTTGGCCTTGCTCCCTAGTGGAGAATTATAGTGCCTTTGAATGACTAGAAAAAGAACATGGATCCCGGTCATCGAGAGGGGTAATTGCAATTGTTTTCTTTATTGTTCTCTATAATTGTATCCTTCTAGAATAGTAATACAATTGCACAATGTATTCGCATGATGATAGAAGTCTCGTTAACGAACTATTTCTGGATTTGAATTGTGTTTTAGGCGTAAAGGAAGTGCAGGAGATTGCCGTTGATATGTAGCAAACAGGGACTGATGTCGGATTTAATTTCTAGCCAGGTCCCTATTGTAATGAAAGGAAACGTTCACCGCTGTGACATCTCTGTTGATTCAATACCCGGGAAAAAACATTGCAAATCCTATTACTTACTAAGAAAATCGTCCAACTGTAGATGCGTGACATTAGCATCTCGATCATTCCTAACCCAAGAATCCAGCCTGAGGCGGGGGAGGCCACCCCTTCAATCCCTTGCGGATAGATTCAAGAGGGTATGTCCAAAAAAGGTTCGCGAAAGGTTTGCACGTTGTACATACTACGGGCTGAAATGGAGGAAATTAAATCTGCTTCTTCATTCATGGGCACATGAGCGTAAGGCTTAGGCGACACGATGCGATTTTTTCCCCCTTCCCGCTGACACGTAACCAATCCGCAGAGTCCAACCCCACCACCCCTGCACAGGGCGCGCCCGCTCCTTCATGCATTGTTGGTTCTTTTTTTCCCGACTTTGATATGTGTGATGAAACGAAATGAATGTATCGTGTTTTTTTTCCTGTTTTATGCCCGATCCGTTGTGATACGTTGCACCTCCAGAACAAAGCAGACAACCCCTGGTTTACATCGGACTTTTTAGATATTGCAGTGGGACACAAAAAAAAATGAAATGGTCACCTCCAGTGGGCAAGTCGCGAGGTGGCGCGTGTATGACGTGCATTATACCACGTATGGCGCCTCCGTGGGCTGTGATGGATATATCTTTCAAGTTGTGCGTAAGCACGTGCCAAAACAAATCACAAAAAAAAAAAAACAATAGAAAAAAACGTAACAAAGCGTCCACGGGGGTAAAAAAAAAAAAGGGCAAAAAAAAAGGGTTTTCCGCCAACGTACACGTCGCTTCGTCCCCGCTGAACACCTCATCCAGCGCCCGGCGCATCCTACTCGCCAGCTCCTCCTCGCTCTCTCGATGGTCGTCCGTCCACAGCTCGTCTTCCTCCGTAAACCCGGGCTCAACGTCGAATTGGGGGAATGCGGCGGTGATGAGGGAGCGTGGGCTGCGTTTGTCGCATGTGTGCACGCCGTTTACTTCGCGGAGTTTCTGAACAACCACCCCCCCAAAAAATAAATAAATATGTATATATGTAAGTATGAGAGGAGAGCCTTTTTCGTGTTTGTGGATTGTATGGGATTTTTTTTTGGGGGGGACGTACCTCCTTGATAAGAAGCCGCGGGTCCGGGCGGGGGCGGCCTTTCGCAGGACTGCTGTTGCTGTTACTGTTACTCCTCCTCCTCCCCCCAGGGTGGGTGATGAGAATCCCGTCGAAAGTGATGAGGGCCGTGTGCAGTGCCCTGGTGAAAGGGCTGGAATAGAGGCTCTGCGGTAAGGGCATGCCGTTGTCGTCGTCGTTGTCGTCGTCGGACGCAAGAAGCTCGGCCCTCCATGCTCTGTTCACGAGTTCTGCTTGCTGGATGCCTAGGGCTGTGAGTTTGGGGTCGGCTAGAAATAGGGGGAGACAGGGGTGTGTGTGTGTGTTTTGCATCGTTTGCATCGTTGCCATCGTTGCATCGTTGCATCGTTTTTTTTTGTTTTTTTTGGGGGGGGAGGGGGGGGGGCTTTGGGATTGGGTTTGGAAGGGGTAGAAAAGAGAATGAGACGTACGTCCCCAGGTTATGTTCCCATCCCCGTTGAGTTTAGACCAGTGTCTGCGTGTAGTTGTTTTTTAAAAAAGAAAAAAGAAATTATATGAGATTATGGTGGAGTAAGTAGAGAAAAAGGCTTTACGCATCCCATTCCTGAAAAAATCAATAAAAATTATTAGATACTTTTAAGAGAAAAAAAAAATGCGAGCGTACAACAGTTCCATACACGCGTTCTGCAACGTTATCTATTTCCAAAGGGGGTTTGTAAAAAAAATAAAAAATAAAAAATAAAAAATTTAATGGGGCTGGACGGTTTATACCACGGCGGCGGGCTGTTGAAACACACAACCACACGCGCCACAAAAAAAAAAAAACTAACGTACGGAATCCCTGTCCGTGTCTCCCCACGAACAAAACCCTATACGTCGTACCTCCAGGCGCCGTTTCGTTCAGGGATGCGATTCGCGCTTTGAATGCGCTCCAGCGTGTGGGCGATGAGTCGATCAGACCGAATCTAGGCGGGACCTACGAACAAAGCAAAGCAAAAAAATAATATATTTTGTTTTAATTTTTTAGTTTTATATATTCGACATAAGCTTACTTGTTCTCCCTCTGAAGCGTCAGAGAAATAGCCGGGAACGACCTAGACCAGAAAGTGAAAGATGAATCAAAGTTCCGAGTAAAGGCAAAAAAAAAAAGGGTAGCTGCTTTACTCTGTAGCTGAATACTCCGCTATCCTGAGGCACATTGAAGCATTTGAGAGTGAAATCTAGGGATTGTTTAGAGAGAGAACTTACCGGCATGTGTGAGGACGTGGTATGGGCTTGTACTATTACTCGTTCTAATTAGACGCGCAACCCAGTGCGTGTCCCCTTGAGCACATTCGGCAACCGCCGACAGTTCGAGTCCCATTTCTTGAATTTTTTTTTTTTTTACAATGTGGCTTATGCGTTACAAAACCTCCTTCAAGACACTCTCCACGTCAATACCACCCACCCCACCATCCTCATTCACCACTTGCACCAAACGTTCCTCAAGAGCTGACGAATCGAGGACGCTCCAGTTTGGTGAAGGCGAGGGTTTGATCCAGTCAAAGTCTTGCACCATGGAGTGATTTGAGGGTCGCTACGGCGAGATAGAGTAGGGTATGGTTTACGGATGGAGTCATTCATAAGAGAGGAAACTGACCTCTGGCAACTTTTGGGGAGGAGCGCGACATAAGGATGCTGGATATGCGCCGAACTGGATACCTGTTGAGTGCTCGATGATTGGTTGTGACAGCACATGAAGTAAGACTGTCGTGTTGGTGGAGTTGTGCATGCGAAACTGTATGGTGGTTGAGAAATTCAGAATGAGTCGAGAGCAAAAAGAACGAAATATAAAAATGGAAGGTATTGGTCTGCGGGAAGAAATTCACAAAAAAAAAACTACAGTGTTTCATGAAATGTGTAAAGAGGGGAAACTAGTGTGCCTGCCAGAACCTTATGCTGCACATAAATTGGAATTGGGGACGCACCTGATGGCAGCCAACAATGACGATAGAGTTGTGAATCTCATGAAGGAGGACACTTCCTTCAATTGGTGGCATAATTAGTACGACTCGCGACAAGGCTTTAGCGTGAAGGGCTGTTATCGTCAACGTCGGCCTGGACTCGACTAGCCTCCCGCCCTTGAGAGACGGGGAGGGCAAAAGGTTTACAATGCAGTCTTTGATATCGGTAAGAGTGATATCTGAGCTGCGCGGAGAGCCGGTTGGCTGTGAAGGGGATACATCGGCGGGACGGACGAGGGAGGCAAGGGTGAGATGTGCGGATGATCGAGAGGAGAGGGTGATGTTGGTTGTTGTTGAAGGAGCTGCTGATTCTCCCATGGGGGGTTTCTCAGTTCTCTGCTTTGTCAGTTCTGAGTTTGGTGGTGGTGGTGGTGGTGGTGGTGGTGGTGCATGGGAGGTGGTTGAGGCGGGTTTGCGCTTGAATGTAAACTTGGCTTTGGGAGCCTTATATCTCGAGAGTGCTTCTTCTAATACTCTGAGTTGCTACAAATATGAAATAGTGAAAAGGAAGGGGGGGGGGTCCGTAGAATACAGGGGAAAAAAATGCGTTGAGTTTGGGAGTCATACTCGAAAAGTGGGGGGGGGGGGACAGCAAGATTTGCACCTGCTCGCATTTTCCTCTATCATAAGTAGGGAGATAAGGAGTCGCATCGACTAGATCCTTGCGCAGAATTAGGATTTCAGAAGAGATGGAAGTAAACTCGGCGGTTTGGGTGGTGGTGGTGGTGTCTAATGATATGCTGCTCGATGCGTCGATAGCCTCCAGTCGCGCCGTGATTTCTGGACATGACCCATCAACATGGTTCTTAGTTTTCTTTATTGTATTGCCTTCGCACCACTTTTCTTGGATTGAAAGTGAGTGTAAAAAGTTGCAGATAGGTCTGTTGCGCGTGTGTCTTCATTGTCTTCCGACATGGCAACAAAAGCAAAGCCTAGTAAGCGAGGTGACTTGTCACACTGTCACCATACCGCCACAGTGACTAACTGTTGCGATTCGGCCTGCTTTTTCTTTAACCACGACAGCGCGGAAATCATGTCGACAGAGATGGATGTTGATCCTCCGGAGACTAGTGCGGGTGGCAATACTGACAAGGTCACGATGGCGTTGACTAAGGATGGGAAGAAAAGGTTTGAGGTCAAAAAGGTAATGTCGGCGGAATTCAGAATCCTTTTGCTCATGGCTGTAGCACCTTCTGCCTACTTTCTGTGTTGTATTTTATCAGAGTTACAGCTGATGCCGATATTCATATGCAGTGGAACGCCGTCGCACTTTGGGCATGGGGTGGGTAATCTACCCGATTAAAATGGCACTTGGCAATGGATTCGTATGGTTTATAGATATTGTTGTGGACAACTGTGCCATTTGTAGGAATCATATCATGGATCTTTGTACGTGCCTATCGCTTTTCTCTCACTATTGCTTTCGACGCATTTTGGTTGGTCAGGTATCGACTGTCAGGCAAACCAAGTTTCTGCGACGAGTGAGGAGTGCACAGCCGCTTGGGGTATCTGCAACGTACGCCTTTTTTTTTTCCCGTCCTTTCAGTAAAGTAATGGTCGGGAAATTCTCAACTGTGCTTTTTTCCAGCATGCTTTCCACTTTCACTGCATATCGCGCTGGCTCAAGACGCGGAATGTGTGTCCGTTGGATAACAGGGAGTGGGAACTGCAGAAGTGCGTCACGTCCGGGTTCTCAATGACGGATTTATATACTGACCAGATCTTTGATCAGGTATGGGCGTTAGAATACGTCAATTTAGACCCCACCTGTCCATGTCTTTTCCTTGCTTAAAAAATCATCTTTGTATTAACTATGCCCACTGGCCTGTCGCCTTGACATTTGCGATGACTTGTGATAAGTAGCCAAGACCGCGTGTGAGATTGGAAGTTTAGTAATAAGCCCCACCACACTAAGTTCCGAAAGTGATAAGCTTTCACGCAATGAAAGGTGAGTGGCTTTCATTGTAATATTCAGCGCTTTCTCTCGACCTGTGTTAAGTACCTAAGACAGTAGGAAATAGAAGAGAATAACATTTTATTCATCGCCCAAATGGGTCGAAAATGTCATGACTGTGACGTGTGATGCGTGACCAGCGCCATGAAGTTGGTCCGCCTTCTACCTTTAAGGTTATTTATTCGAGCTGGGCAACCCTGTCGACTCCAGACTCGCGCACATAGTCATATAAAACGGTCTCTAGCCACTTCCTGTCTGCGTAGTGATACAAGAAGCCTTTTCCTTTCCCCACAGTGGTGTCGCCCCAAGCACAGCTTCCAACTCACACCATCACCGCGCTTCCGCGCGTTTTCAACACCTCCAACGACCCTTTCTGACCCCTCTCGACCCTCCCTGTTTTATCACTTGCTCCCTCCTCCCAATCCTATTTCGACAGACCTCCCGGCGTACGCAGTGTCCCTGCTGGATCTACCACCGAAAGATGCGCAGAGTTTGGCGATTATGGGATGGCTGCCGGCTGCTGTGAGCAACGAAGCGGGAGAAGAAGCAGGTCTTGGCGATTTTAAGGAAAATCGTGAGTGAGGACGTCATTCATGGAACCCCTCCCCCCCCCTTGGTACCCCTTCTTCTGCTCATGAAATTTGTCCTCCCAAAGCTGGGTTTTTGGATGTCTTACATCAGGTTATTCGCAAGGCTATTGAAGATGGGAACGATGAGCGTTTAACTGCTGAAGCCATACAGCTTGGGGAGGGTTGGATGCATGTCAACGGTCGGTACTTTTTCTTGAGATTATACCATCAAACTGGAGAATGTTCTGTTGGAATCTAATACTTGTGGGATTTTTTTTTTCTAAGACGATCGACACCTTCCTGAGATGGGCCGCATCAGCACCCCCGATGACATCATTGGGTCCGTAAGGGTTGAAGGTGGGGAGGTACGTGATTATTATCGTTCCCCCCCTTTGCACATTTCTGCATCAAAGACTGACTCAGATTCTGAACTTCCACTGACTTGAGAATTTTTCTTTTTTTTCTTAGATTCTCCCAGAGACGTACAACCCCATGCCGACATATAGAGTATGCACGACGGATGGTCTGACTACACTCTCAAAGGGACTGGAGAAACGGCTTGTGGAGGCATTGCGTCAAATAGAAGGCCGTTAGTTGTTAGGAATGATGAGAAAACATCTTGACAACAATTTATCCTTAGGATGTGAGTACCCGTTATGGCAGTCGTGTCAATATGTCTTGACAAGGACTTAAAAACAAAACAGTGATGGCGCATAAAAACTGTCCATTTATGGTCATGAAATTTTTCTCAATTTCGCGTGTTCTATTATCGTCGAATTTACCAAACATTATTTTTGCAAGCATCAAGACACTCTCCCATTTCAAAATGTTTCAGATCTCAGTTTGCCAACTCGTGTGCCATCCCGAAACTAAACTCACACCTCTGGACGTCAAGCTGAGGCTCTACTTCAGAAATCACCCCGCTAGTCGTTGTTGTGTTGTCAGGGTCTTGCTGTAAAACCTGCCTCATTACCTGATGTGGGGTGGGAGATAACGAGAATGGGGGCCATTCAGGTGAATGTGGCAGTCGGTGCGTGTTGGGGTTCGAAGAACGGACGAAGGAAAGCTGAAACAGAAGGGTGGGACAGCGTGGTTAGATGCCCCTTTCGTTATACGGAACTTTGTGTGAAAACTGCACCCAATATGCAATGAGCTCTTCGCTGAATGCTGCCTCTACACCATTCAAGCTGGTGAAGACCGTCGAACCATTGGTACTGGAAAATGGAACAGGAAAGGGGTTGAGTTCTTGTTTTGCGTCCCAGTGACTTGTATCTAAAATACACGCACCCAGTGTTCGTGCCTGAATTTCATAGGTTAGACTTCATGTTGAAAGTGGAATCGAAAA
This sequence comes from Ramaria sp. MG151, assembly GCA_003314545.1. Classification (NCBI taxonomy): domain Eukaryota; kingdom Fungi; phylum Basidiomycota; class Agaricomycetes; order Gomphales; family Gomphaceae; genus Ramaria; species Ramaria sp. MG151. The sequence goes on along the minus strand of QMFG01002235.1, from coordinate 13,661 downwards.
AGTGTGGTGACGAACATCATCCAATTCTTGGCGGCATGTTCTACGGAAGTGCCGTTGCTAGATGAGGGATTTGCTGGTTGCGATACCCAAATGCAGGAAGGCTGGAATTGACCGCAGCCCCTCCGAGGAGCTCTCGCTACATGGTTTATAATCAGTACCATCCATCAGTCTTTAAACGTTCAAGCAAGTTTCCACAGAGAATCAGACTCACACCACACCGGAATTTTAAATCACACCAACGATAGTGACTCCTCGCTGCACTGCGTTTGCGAAGTCGCTCGCGGGATGTATCATCCTGCTATCCAGAAAGGAGTTTATGGCATATCATCGCTTGTTGAAACCGAAAACCATCAAAGTTTTCCATAGAATCCGTCAGATGGTCGCAGAGGAAAACAGTAGCAGGAGTTCAGAGCCTGGAGATAATGTCACGGTGACACCGCTAGGAACCAGCAGCGCCATGCCATCCAAGTATCGCAACGGTGAGGGTCACATTTTGTAGAGCTCTGAGCCTCTGAGACGATGCGGATATAGTGAGTTCGCTGTTAATTCAAATTCCAGGCTCAGGGAATATATTGCTTGACTACGACGAGGGCAGAGTGCGGCAAAAGAACATTTTGGAGCACTTTCGAAAATTGACACAGTCCCTTGTGGGAATGGGAGTGAAGATAACCGATGAAGGCTACACTGCTATCATCATGGTCTCACTACCAGAGTCATATTGACCTACTTGTCACAATCAATCCTGGCTTAGGGAATATATTGCTTGACTGCGGCGGCGAGGGTACAATGGGGCACGTCGTCATTTTGGAGAGGAGACGTCGTCTATACTGCACGGCGTCCGTTGTGTCTTTATCTCACACATACATGGTGATCATCACGTGGGATTGTCCATATTACTGTCCCAAAGAAGAAAGGTGGTTGTAAGAGTATTATCAGTTTTGTCATTGCCTTACCTTGTTGAGAGCAGCTAACTCCACCTTGTGACTCACCCATTTATCTCATCACGAACCGAGCAACTTTCTCATACATTCAAGAGTATAACGACCTAGAAGACTTGGGGCTCAATGATCCAACTAATGGTGTGCGGCTGATATACTCTGAGAATGCGCAGTCGCCTAGGAGATCTAGCCCTTCACCTAGCAGATTGCATGGCACCAATAGAGGGCGGCAGGTTCAGAGGTGAGCTGTATACCAGTGATGTAGTTGGACTGACATTAAGCCTGGAGTCAAAGCTATCAGAATGCTATCTATGAATTGCTATAAGTTTTTGCTCGTTAATTAAGAAAAGTTTACTCTAGAATGAAGGCCAAAAACGTACTGCTCACTTCTCTACTCGCTTCCCTAAAACACCACAAATGACGACTGCGCCAGCGGAGGCAACAGATCCGACAATTGCTATCGCATTCGATCATACAACCGTCTCAATTGGAAACCTTTGGAAATTAAACCGGTATTTACCCGCGATAGAGCAAAGCTTTTTAGATAGCGAAGATCCAGAAGATGAGGTTGTACAGGAGCGAGACGCTCCATGACATCAGTTTGGATAATATACTTTTTTCGAGGTGTTTGAACATTATGCGTCACCCGCGAAGAACAAGGCTAACCATTATGTCTGCTCGGCACTCCGAATATTGTGGGACAAGATAAAGAAATGAAATAAATGTGATAGGAAAGCGATCTTAGGGCCCAAGGGCCTGCTGGTTGCATGTTTCTCTCTGATACGTTAAGTTCGACGGCCACGGCTGTCCTTTGAGAAGAAAAGAAAAAGGGGAAGGTTTGCGTGGGGGTAGAGTTTTAAGTAGGAGGGGGATAAAGTTTGTGCAAAAAAAAGCGATACATGTAATAATCAATCTAACAATTTTCTTCTACCAGAACATCAAAAAAAGCGTGTCGAAACTGACGAATGAAAGTGGGGAGTATGTTCTGCACGGGTGCTCGCTCCACGATCCTAGCGTACAAAAAACTTCCGAGTGCAGTCTAGTCTGTGACTCTCTCTGAAATCTCAACAGCAACAGCATTACCCTGCCATGAGCCCGAGAACACTGTGCCAGTGCTCCCATGCCCAAGGAGCCCATTCACGGTAAGCTGAGGAATCGCTGAAGACAAACTATTCTCTCTCTTCCAATATCTACAGGGGAGTCCGACTTCGTCGTATTCTTTTTTCTCTGTCAATGGAAGAGAAGTATCGATGAGAAGGGTCACTAAGGCTCGAGGGGCATCCCCACCCGAAAACACAAGGAAAGCCTATGAATTCTCAGCAAGTGTAGTTTTCACCTTATCGACGAGAAACCAAGTCTTACGTCGATGCATAGACTCCCTCGACTCTCAGGGTGTAGGGTCTAAGTAGGGTCAATGTCTGTGCATGTGGAGCACGGAGTCGAGTCTGAGTAGTCACGTCCCCCCTGGTCTTCCAGGGAGAGGTTCGGTTCTCCACTGACAGAGGTGAGATCTTCTACATCAAAAGGGAACAAGCCGTGGTGGTTCTCTGCGATGCCGCCAAGTGAACAGCCCACAATACAGGTCATCCAACGTTCCCCAATACGCCTGTCGGCAGGGTCTTGAACCGGCTCCCGTACGTCGTTCACCTGGATAATGTCTGATATGACTAGGTAGGGCTTCTGTGAAGGCTTGCGGACGAGGCGGAAGACTATAAGATGTGATGCAGCGGTCCAGCATAACCAAGTCAATTTATAAAATCCCAAGTAAGCCGCGACCTGGAGATGGTAGCATGAGACGACCAATGTTTCCATAGTTGAGTCGTGGCACACCTTGAGAATGATCTTGTCCACCATGTCCCAACTTCCTTCCCTATCCCAGGGAAGCCTGAAGCTCCCCTTCCCACGCGCTATGATTGCTTCCCAATTTCTTACAATTCCTTCGCTTTCCACCTCGACAAGACTGAGAGTTAGAGGAGGACTATCATCGTTAAGAGTTAACTGTGCTGGAAAATGAGGTCGCTGAGGCAGTGCTGTATCTGGACAAGCGAATTCAAAGTAACTGCCAAGGCCTTTGACCCGCACAAACTCATTCAATATCCTGGCTGCTCTCCTGAACCAGTTTGCATCCAAGAAACGAGGTACCTCAAACTCTGATGATAGGTTAGTACCTGCTGGGTGATCCCAATCATACAATGACTGTATCATGTTGAAGTTGTTGGAAAACTCTTCATCGACATGGATCCGCTCCAGAGTGTCCTTGACGGCATGTTCCAAAGCATCAACGAGATGTGGATCATGTACACAGCGGTCGGGAAGATAATCTTGGGAGATGTCAAGAACGTGTGTTCCAGGCCTTGACACAGAGGTCGCGTTCCCCCAATGTGAGGAAAGGCTTCGGAATTCCAGTGGCTGCGAAACAAGCCCCCATAGTGTTTGCATGGTGGGAAACAACACTGACGCTCATTACGGCAGTGACCACAAGTCATCATTAACAGCACAGACACTCTTCAGCTGTAGACTCTTTCTCCTTTTCTCCTTTACTTAGCCTCTCCACCGACAGGGACGTCCAACTTGAACAAGTGCGTGCCTGAGAACAGATTGTTCAATATTGATTATGATACTATAGGTTCAGGCAGCGCAGCCAGCCCCAATGTCCTCCTCTGTCCCGACCCTTGTATGGCTATTTCCCCACCATGTGGGTGTGCGTTACATTCGTTACTCTGTTCAGTATCACAACTGGTCAGTCATGCTAAATTCGTTTTATTTAGTAACGAAGTTGACCCTTGACACGGTGGGTCCTTGTATGTCTGCTCAGCACTCCGCTGATTCACCAGCAACTCCACAGGGAACGTAAATTTCACTTTCTTCAGCTTCTCGTCCAGGTATGAAAGCATTAGCGTACATCGCATTCAGCCTCCCCATTTACCGATACTCCAAGTGAAATTCATTTCTCAGACTCTTATTCTTCAGAAGACGCGTCTCCTGAGCGCAATATGCGACGTATCATCGTTTCTCCCCCACGACTCTAGATAATGACATTGACATCATTCAAAATGCACTCACGGAATGGAGTTCACATACTTTGGATCCTTTCAATTCTCAACCTCGGTCTCAGCATGATAAATGAGCGCACTGAAGGACCCATCTCTCGCGGAACCTCAATGCGTACTTCAGTTTTCGGCCCTCTCCACCCTCAGACACCTACACCTGCCAACCCCTTATCAGAAGTTTCTCATGCGGAACATCTAAAGCCTAGATCACTAACGCGTCTTCTCTCTCCATCGCTAGCTCACCCTGGAAATAGGAAACCATCCCCTGAACGTAGTCTTCAGCATGCGCCCCGTCGTCGTGCAGGCGATCTAACTGCTTTCCTTGATAAATCAACTGATAGTTCTTCATCTCTTTCTTCCCTCGGACAAATACGATCTATCATACCTCGGTCAATAACGACTCTTTCTTCTTTGAGCCGAGTCGCATCAGACGTGCCACTCTCCTATTTTTCGGTTCCAAGATCTATTATACTGTCAACAATCACTTTGCGCTCAGTATCTCCTACCAAGTCCTCAGCCACTTTGTCATCATTGTTTCAGGTTCAGGGATCGATCGAGTCATCGCGTCCAGTGGCGTCTACTACATTAACGTGCCCAGCCAACCGCACTCGCGTAAGAAGGCTTTCTGCCGCAGACCCAGACAGAAGTCCTAATGAGAGGGGGACCAAATTTCTCTAATTTTCATGTAACTATTTACAAGAATTTATATAAAAAGAAATGTGGAATGAAGTGGAGTGTGGAGCCAATCCAATCTAGATGTACTAAAATTGGATCCATTGATGCTCCCATGCCATATGCAGCATTGCAGCCACATGAAAAGAGTATACTTGGAAAATCCAGCAAGCCACCAACTAGATCTCCAGGAGAAGAGGGCATCTTCAGTCCTGATACTATGTGATATAAACACTTCCCCCATTGCCTCCACAGTCAAAATAGAAATGGAAATGGGATTGGAAACAGCAGGAAAAATGAATTTGGTTGGTTTAGAACTTGGACAAATGAAAATAGTTTTACTACATAAAGTGATCAATGACATATAGACACATCTTGATGATTGATTTCCTAGAAGTATTCGATCTCAATGTCACAATCACACTTTGGACGTTCCATTCATATCATCCTCATTCTGAACCAACCCTTCTGAAGCATTTCGTCCAAAGTCTGAAGCAACATTCCCACACTCCCATCACTCTCATCCAACAACTTTTTTATCTATCACTTCGACTCAAACACTCCATCCAATGAAACAATCCTTGTGAAACAATCATTGGTCAGGTCCAATCATATTCTTTTTTTAGAAAAGAACCACCCTGACTATCCCCATCTTTCATCATGAAATTATCGATTGAGTTATTCATATTCACTCAAAGCTTGTGATGACATGCCATATCATCAGACTTAATGATATGAATGTTCTGAACTCTTATAATTACTCTCCAAAAGATTTATGCATGGCTACCCCTACCAGAAGAGCCATGCGATTCGGAAACATGTTTCAGGAGTTGGTCTATTATCCCTTTCTTCATTCACAATTTTCCTTCCACCCTTGTTCTTTGTTTTCTATGACCTTTAATTAGTATACATGCACCTTAGCTATTCTCAGATCCTCACGGACTCATTCCCATTCGCTGTCCCTTCTGAACCCTTCAGTATATAGCTAAACACATTCACATGTATGCTCCCTAGTTCAATTATTGTATGTCAACTTGATCTTTCTACTCACACTTGCCAACTCATCCTCACCTCACATTGAACAACAACTTTATATTTGAGTAAGCACTCCAATTTTACTTTTATTAGTTGAACCCACTTCAAAGAATGTGAGATCATTGGCTGTGATCAACATGGACTGCAAAGTTCATTCGATCTATGAGATAGAATCCTTTCGAAACCTCTATCTCTTCGGAACTATGCATTTCATTCGTAAACATTCCGAAAGCCATTCGCTTTTACTGTAGGATTTCTATTTACTTTTGAATGTCATTCTATTATCATTAGAAACATTTCCAAACAGGATTACTAACATCACATTCATCCACAACCTTTATCATTGATATTTGGATTCTGACACCCAAGTGATTTTATGCTTTCAAAGACTTCTTAACAGGGATCAGGGACCATGAGTTAGCAATCTACATCGGGTTGCTGAGTCAAAATTGTTAAGAATTGAGACAGTGGTGAGATGAATGAAGAGAAGTGCAGCATTAACTTGAGCCGTGAGAGACAGAGACAGAAACACATAGCAAGACGACTAGTTAACTCAAGCTTCAAATGACGGCCCAACTATAGTGAGTGGCCAGGCTAAAACTGACTGTCTTATTGATCTAAAAGCTACTTATTGTCAGAATCCAAATATCAATGATAAAGGTTGTGGGTGAATGTGGTGTTAGTAATCCTGTTCAGAAATGTTTCTAATGATAATAGAATGACATTTGAAAGTAAATAGAAATCCTACAGTAAAAGTGAATGGCTTTCGGAATGTTTACGAATGAAATGCATAGTTCCGAAGAGATAGAGGTTTCAAAAGGATTCTATCTCATAGATCAAATGAACTTTGCAGTCCATGTTGATCACAGCCAATGATCTCACATTCTTTGAAGTGGGTTCAACTAATAAAAGTAAAATTGGAGTGCTTACTGTCACGATCACAATATGGACACCTCATCTATATCTTTGTCCTTCTGAACCAATCCTTCCGAACGGATCTTCCGAATTCCGAATCACCCTTGCATCAATACTTCACATATATTTGATCCGGTCACCCAATCCAGTTCAGGAATCACTCCATGAAGTGTTTAGTGAAACAATCAATAATCAGGTCCGATCATAATCTTTTCTGGAAAAGAAGCACCATGACTATCCCCATGACTATCCCCATCTTTTCCAATGAACTCATTGATTGAGTTGTTTCTATTGTGTGGAAGCTTGCGATGACATTCCATATCATTATGTTCTATGATATGAATGTTCTAGACCCTCAGGATGACCCTCCAAAGGATTTAGGGACGGTTAGTTCTACCCAAAGAGCTACGCGATTTGGAAACATGTTTCAAGAGTTATTGTGGGTCCGTTAATCTTTTTCTTCATTCACAATTTTCCTACCACCCTTGTTCTTTGTTTCCTATGGCCTTTAATTAGTATACATGTACCTTGGCTACTTCCTAACCATCACGGACTCATTCCCATTCGCTCTTTCTTCCGAATGGTTCAGTATATAAGCTAGCACATTCGCATGTACATTCCCTAGTTCAATTATTGTATGTCAACTTGATTCTCTACTCACACTTGCTAAACTCGCTCCCAACTCAACTTCACCAACAACTTTATAATTTTTTGAGTAAGCACTCCAATTCAACTTTTATTAGTTAAATCCACTTCAAAGAATGTAAGATCATTGGCTGTGATCGACATGAACTGCAAAGTTCATTCGATTCACGAGATAGAATCCTTTCGGAACCTCTATTTCTTCGGAACCATGCACTTCATTCGCAGACGTTCCGAAAGTCATTTGCTTTTACTGTAGGATTTCTATTCACTTTCCAAACCCATTCGGTTATCATTAGGAATATTTCCGAATACTCTTACTAACATGACATTCATCCACAACATTTGTTGCTATTATTTGGATTCTGACACTTACTCAAATATAAAGTTGTTGTTCAATGTGAGGTGAGGATGAGTTGGCAAGTGTGAGTAGAAAGATCAAGTTGACATACAATAATTGAACTAGGGAGCATACATGCGAATGTGTTTAGCTATATACTGAAGGGTTCAGAAGGGACAGCGAATGGGAATGAGTCCGTGAGGATCTGAGAATAGCTAAGGTGCATGTATACTAATTAAAGGTCATAGAAAACAAAGAACAAGGGTGGAAGGAAAATTGTGAATGAAGAAAGGGATAATAGACCAACTCCTGAAACATGTTTCCGAATCGCATGGCTCTTCTGGTAGGGGTAGCCATGCATAAATCTTTCGGAGAGTAATTATAAGAGTCCAGAACATTCATATCATTAAGTCTGATGATATGGCATGTCATCACAAGCTTTGAGTGAATATGAATAACTCAATTGATAATTTCATGATGAAAGATGGGGATAGTCAGGGTGGTTCTTTTCTAAAAAAAGAATATGATTGGACCTGACCAATGATTGTTTCACAAGGATTGTTTCATTGGATGGAGTGTTTGAGTCGAAGTGATAGATAAAAGAGTTGTTGGATGAGAGTGATGGGAGTGTGGGAATGTTGCTTTGGACTTCGGACGAAATGCTTCGGAAGGGTTGGTTTGGAATGAGGATGATATGAATGGAATGTCCAAAGTGTGATTGTAACACTTATATGATGAGTGAATAGGGGTTTAGAGGTGGATGAAAATTTAGGAGCAAAAATATAGGAGCAGCCACTATATTTCCCATTTCCTAACAAAAATTACATATAAAAGATCACTGCTTGAAAACTCAAATTCACGGTGGTTATCAATCGTACATGCTGTATAGCATCGTGTGAAAGTCATGGAAGGAGAAAGAAAATTTAAGAGCCAAAATCCATAAGTTCATATATTAAAATCATATCCAGAACGATTTTATGATTTTACTTCATGAAGGACTTGTGTGGGGAACAAGAAAGACTGAGAGGACGTTGTGGCTCCACGAGCTCTACTTCTTGAGATGTTGAAGTAGGGGCATATTGAGGATTGGCTGACATTATTATAATCAATTCAGCAACAACACCATTACTCAGGTCTATGCTCTACTGACGCTGCCAGGTTGTAAGGGAAACCCTCTTAGCGCCTGTAGGTACCTAGTAGAGGGGAAATCCAAAGATATATATATGCACGGAAATATAGTAAAGGGAATTCTCACCTAGTTGAGGGGAAATCCAAAGAGAAAAGTCTCAGGATCCCCACTACTAGTGAAGAGACTATATATGACTACTTAACTCCCAACCAGGGATGAATGAGTCAACATATTGGATGGTATGTCCTGTCACCATAAGCTTTTGAGGCCTAGAATTGACCCTGATATTGGATTCCTTGAAAGAGATGCGGATAGTGATGGGGATAGTGCAGGTGCTTCTTTTGATAAAAGAGGAATGATTGGACCTGATTTATCGATTGGTTCACTTTGCTATTAATAGAGGGGTTCATGGTGCTTTATGGTGACAAGGTGTTTGATGGAAATATGTATGATAGAAGCTCCAATGGTTTGGATTCCAAATGGACTATTTGGAATAGATCATTCGGAGAGGTCAGAAAGCTGGTGCAAGAGATAAATCATGATTGTGACAAGATGCTTCAACACCCCATTCTAGTGTATAATGTAGATGCGATCCTCCAAGTAGATGGTTACTTGGAGCAAACATCATTTGCAGTCACCAATCCTGGGAAGCAAGACTTGTTGCTCGGGTTGACGTGGCTGGTTGAACACAATCCAGAGATTGATTGGCAGACTTGGAAGATCACTATGAGTTGTTGTCCAGATAAGTGTCACATGTGTTGGACAGAAGCTAACAAAGAGTGAAAGGAAGCCTGGAGAACAGACCAAAAGATCCAAGCTTTCTGAGCTGCACCGATGCCTAGCTTCACCGATGGAGAGTCTGACACTTGGGAGTCTGAGGCTGAACCTTCAGGTCACTGGTCTGAAGCTTTGGACCTTGTACCTGAGCTTGGACCGAATGACCAACTCTCACTGGGAGACTGACTCCTCTGCATCCCACTCAACCTGGTATTACACAAGGTCCGAGTTACCCAAACGACGTCTCAGAGACAGGCCATGGCCTACCACAAGAATCATCAAACCTCATCCAAAATCCCTGAATACCTCTGAGACTTCAAAGATGTTTTCTCCAAGGACTCCTTTGATGTTTTGTCAGAACAAAGTATTTGGGACCACACCATTGAGTTAGAACCAGGAGCAAAGCTTTCTAGCTGCAAGGTGTGCCCCCTATCCCCAAATGAGCAGACGCGGCTAGACAAGTTCCTCCAAGAAAACCTCCACTTGGGCAAGATCTGGCCATCCAAATCCCTGATGACTTCACTGGTTTTCTTCATAAAGAAGAAGGATGGAGCACTCAGGCTCATACAAGACTATTGAGCCCTGAATGCTATGACAGTTAAAAATCGGTACCCCATCCCCCTCATTTCCAAACTCATTAACCAACTTTGGGGCAAAGTACTTCACCAAGCTTGATGTTTGGTGGGGGTATAATAATGTTTGGATCTGAGAAGGGGATGAGTGGAAGGCTGCCTTCTGAACCAACTGAGGCCTGTTTGAACCTATGGTGATGTTCTTTGGGCTGACCAATAGTCCTGCCACCTTTCAGACGATGATGAACAACATTTTCCAAGACCTCATCATGGAAGGAGTGGTCTGTGTGTGTTTGGATGACATTCTCATCTTCTCCAAAACAATTTCTGAACACCAAAAGGTAGTCCAAAGAGTAATGGAGAGGCTCTGAGAGCATGGACTCTGTCTCTGACCCAAGACATGTGAGTTCGAATGTATGTCAATTGAGTACCTTGGGCTTGTCATCTCTGAAGGCCGAGCTGAGATAGACCCAGTCAAGGTCAAAGGAGTTATGGATTGGCAGACTCTGAAGACCTGAAAGGAGGTGCAAGCCTTTCTCAGGTTTGCAAATTTCTACCACAGATTCATTAAGGACTTCTCACACTATGCCTGAGCCCTCTTTGACCTGACAAAAAAGGGAGATATTTGGAGCTGGGGGAAACCTGAAGACTCAGCCTTTTGCAAACTCAAGGAACTTGTCACCTTGGCCCCGATCCCGGCTTTCCCAGACGACACTTGGATGTACTGAGTGGAGGCTGATTTGTCAGACTTCGCAACAGGAGCGGTCATCTCTCAACAATTCAAGGATGAGAAGTGGCACCCCATAGCCTTTCTATCCAAGAGCCTCAGCCTGGTAGAGTGGAATTATGAGATCCATGACAAAGAGATGTTAGCCATAATCCGAGCACTAGAGGAGTGGTGACATCTTTTGGAGGGAGCACAACTCAAATTTTAGATCTGGACAGATCATAAGAATTTAGAGTACTTCCAGACTTCAAAGAAGCTCAACCAGAGACAAGCTCAGTGGTCGCTATATCTGTCCCAGTTTGACTTCATGCTCCACCACTGGCCTGGCTGAACTATGGAGAAGACCAATGCCCTGTCCCAAAGGCCTGACCATGGGTCCAGAGTGAGTGACAACGAAGACTGAACATTACTCCAACCTGAACTCTTTGCCATTTGGGCCTTCAAAGGACTTGCTGCTATAAGTGAAGAGCGAGATATACTCCAGGATATCCAAAGGATGATCTGAGACAGGGAGAAAGAGGAGTTGGTGGCCAAGGCTGTCTTGGAGCTTTGGAAAGGATGCTCACATACAGCCCGAGCAGGATGGTCTACTGCTGTTTTGAAGGAAAGCCTACATACCGAATGACTCCAAGCTTTGGCGATGTATTGTGTTCCAGCACCATGACACCTGAGTGGCTGGACACATGGGAAGGTGGAAGACACTAGAACTTGTGTCTCGGAACTACTGGTGGCCACAGATGTCCAGGTACATTGGACAGTATGTGAAAACTTGTGACTTACACCTTCACACCAGGGCACAAAAAAGGGCACCAATGGGCAATCTCCAACCGCTACCAATCACTGAGTACCAATGGGACATGATTAGTGTTGATTTCATTGTGGAACTGCTGGAGGCCCGAGGGTTTGACATGGTCACGAATGTGGTAGATTTGGTGAGTAAACAAGCCCACTGCCTTCTGACCAACACCATGGTCACAGTATTAGGGGGCCACACAACTCTACCTCATGCATGTCTGGAAACTGTCAGGGGACAACCTGTTTTCAGTCAACGCACCTGCTACATCTCCAAGGTCCAACCTATTGCACCCTCGAAGCATAAATCTAAAGCACAAGAACCCAGGTCCAAACCTTTGGGTTACAGATCCAAAGCCTCCAGTCGCAAGTCTGAGATCTCGAACCACAGGCCATCTCAGAGGCATGACATGAACCTTCAGGTCATCTTGGGGGGTCAACCAGAAACCTGTCACGATCATGATTTATGATCTGTTCTGCCTTCCGAACCACCCGAACCACCCGAACATCATGTTTCCGAATCAACTCTTTGGAACCTGAATCATCGGCAGACTTGTCATACATGAACCATCCAACACTTCGTCACCCCTAACACCTTGAATCGTTCTAGCAACATCACAAGGACCCAACCAAGAAATCAGGTTCTATTATTAGCCTTTCCTCAGAAAAGAAGCATCTACACTATCCCCATCACTATCCCCATCTATTTCTAGGAACTCAATAGCAGGGTTGATTCTATGCTTCTAAAAAGCTTATGGTGACAACACATACGATTCAATATGTGGACGCATTCATCCCCAACACTCAGGGCCATCGTTTAAAGAGGTGAAACAAGGGTTTGTCTACCCGAAACGACATACGGTTCGGAAACAGGTTTCAGGATTTATTCCTAGTTCGTTAAACCCTTTCTCATTCACAATTTTCACCCCACCCTTGTTCTCTATTCTCTATGGTCATTAACTAGCATACATGTACTTTAGCTATTTTCTGATCCTTAACGGACTACTCCCCATTCACCCTTGCCTCCGAACGTCCCAGTATATAAGTAGCACATTTGCATGTATGTTCCTTAGTTCAATTATTGCACGTCTACTTGATTGATCTGCTTGACTTAACAATTCATCGTAAACAATCAAAAAGAACAACTTCATTTCGAAGTAAGTCCTATAAAACATATCACTTTAGATTTGATTATACTTCGAAAGAATGTAATCATATTGGGTGTGATCGGCATGAACTACATGGTTCATCCGATCCACGAGATAGAATTCTTTCGGAATATCTATCTCTTCGGAATCATGCACTTCTTCGCAAACATTCCGAAAGCCCTTCGCTTTTAACTGTAGGATTACTTTCGAATACCATCCTTCTTATGTGAAAACATTTTCTAACGTTATTGCTAACAATGCATTCATTCATAACACTTCTCTTTAATAATTGGATTCTGACAAAACCTCAGACCGCCTTGGGGGCATAACCCAAACACCTGGCCCGACATCTGGTCTTCATCAGGGATGAGAGTGCCATATGGGGATAGAAGTCAGGGAGGGTTGACAGCACATAGGGATATTCCTGGTTGGGTGTTAGGTAGTCATATATAGTTTTCTCACTAGTAGCGGGGACCCTTAGACCTTTATCTTTGGATTTCCCCTCTACTAGGTGAGAACCCCCCTTTCTTGTATTTCTTTGCACATATATATCTTTGGATTTCCCCTCTACTAGGTACCTATGGGTGCTAGGAGGGTTGCCCTTACCATAGAAAAGTCTCCAGAGAAGGACTGGTGGTCAGGCTGCATCTGCCAAAATAGGTAACTATGGAATTGAGGATAGCAACTTGGAAAATGCAACCTCACATGTACACACTACACCTGACTACCCCTTCTCTATCATCAGATCACCCAACTCTAAACACTGTTAAGAACTAGATCTTAGTGTAGGCAGAGTGAGGGTTGGGACTCAATATAGAGTCGACCGAGGTTCGGGGTCGGGTTGCCGAGGGGGGCCAAGGCTCGGCGAACGGGTCGAGTGGGACTTGGCTTCAGCTTATGTGCTGCACCAGCTCAGAGTCCTGT
>QMFG01002232.1:0-11267 GCA_003314545.1 Ramaria sp. MG151 | reverse complement strand
AACAGAACCTGATCTCTTGGTTGGGTCCTTGTGATGTTATTAGGACGAGTCAGGTTGTCAAGGGTGATGGAATGTTGAATGGTTCATGTGTGATGAAATTGTTGACGATTTGGATTCCAAAGACTCGATTCGGAAGAATGTTGTTCGGATGGTTCGGAAGGTGGAGTAGGACACAAATCATGATCATGACACATAGCCGCTCGTGGACTTCCTGTCACGTGGGTCTTCTGCATAGTTTGCATCGCAGTACGTCCACAGAGTGCCTTGTATCCTTTTGGACAATGTGGGTTCCTTTTTATAAACTACACCTTGATCTTTTGTCCCCTTTAGATACTTCAATACTCTCTTCGTGGTGTTCCAATCGCGAAGGGATGGGTTTTTATTTGACTGGAACAAGAACTGGGTCACATAGGAAATATCGGGTCGGGTTGACATAGCAGCATATGTTAGGGAGCCGGTGAGTGTTTGGTATAGATTTACATCCTCGAAGGCTGAACTCTCATCACTTTGAAGATGGGATCCTTTGTCGATCAGTGTGCTCACAATGTTGGAGTCTGTCATGTTGAAACACTGGAGTAAGGAATCAATGTATTCGGATTGTGATAACTTTAGTGTGCCTTGGTGAGTGTCCCGTGTTACTAAAACTCCGAGTACTTTGAAGGGTTTTGAGGTATCTTTTTCTTTTATCTTGTAGAATTTTTGTATACCGGCCTTCAACTTCAATTCCTCCCCCTTGGTTGAACATATACCTGTTACATCGTCTACGTGGGTGTCAATGGCAGTTATGCCATGTGCTGTCTTTTTTGCAAAGACTCCATTGTTGCTCCCAAGTGGAAAGAAATCTAGAGTCCTCAGTTTTTCTTCTAGGTCATCCCACCATGCTCGTGTAGCTTCAGGTAATCCATATAGCACTTTGTTTAAATTGGCTACTATTCCAGGTTTACCATATCCATCTGGTAATGATATGAAAATATCATGTTTGATCTTTCCATGGAGGTATGCTGAGTCCACGTCCCATGTGAACATTCGAAGGTTTTTAATTGTGGCGAGTGCTAGTAGAACTCTGAGGGAAGTGATTTGGGACACTGGAGAAAATGTGTCACTCAGAGAAATGTGGGATTTTTGTTTATCTCCTCGAACGACCCAACGAGATCTGAATTTCTTCTCTCCCATTTCAAGCTTCTTGACAGTGTGAATCCACATTCCTAGTAAAACTTGCGCTCCTTCTGGTATGTCCTCTTTTCCTACTTCTGTCCATGCGTTCATTTCCTCTAGCTTCAATAACTCATGATCCATTGCATCTTTCCATAATTTTCCTTCTGGTGAGTTGATAGCACCTAAGTAGCCTTTGGGTATGTTCACAAGAGGTGAGTCATTTGAGTCGACTGCTTTTGTGGTGAAGATGACGAAGCTGTTGATGCTATTATCTTGATCTTTAAGCCATTCTGATCTCCTTGTCGGTTCGGATCTCCATACTTCTTCTGTGGTACATCTCTTTCTCCTATCCTCTCCTTCAGTCTCTACTTCCTCCTCAATCTTTTTTTCTCTCACTTCAGGGAACTCCACTTCTGTCTTCTCATTTTCTCCATCTACACTGTGATGTCCCTTTCCTTCTGTGAAGATGACATTTCTTGTCCATATTCTCTTCTTGTGTGTGTCCGTGACAATGTAAATGGAATCTTCTTCATATCCAATAAGTCTGCATTCCTTGGCTTTGTCGTCCAGTTTTGATCGAGTTTCATCTGATACTTTTATAAAGCACTTTGATCCGAATACCCTGAGATGATCTATGGAATGTGCATGTCCATGCTGTTGAAAATAAACGGTAGAAAAGAGTGGTATTCGTGCCATGTAGTATGATAATACAAAAAAGAATGCTGTGCATCTAACTGCCTCTAGCGCTTAACCGATGTCGGACTCAACCTCTCATCGAAATATTTCAACACGCCCCTTGAGTCCGACACCCTCACAATAAGAGCAATGAAAGGAAGGTGTATGATAGAATGAATCAAGAATAAATGAAAGAGAGTTCAGAATGCAAATCTGACCAACTCAGGTTCGCTGGTCTTGAAGCACTGCTTCTTCTTCTTCTTCTTAGGTATAGCAGGCAAAGGATAGTCGCTGTGCTGTTTATGAACAGAATTTGGGTTGGTAGCTTGAGTGACCGCAAATGCATACAAGTCATCAATGCCATCCAGTACTGCAAGTGTGGCCGTGTGATTGAGTATGCGCCGCTTGACTTCCTCTGGCATGTTTGCAATGCAGAACTGTGCAATATGGCGAGGGAATCCACACCTATAGCATACCCCCTCACGGTTCCTTGTATTCCCCCAATCAAAATCACCATCATTTTCATCAGCTTTCTCCTTTGAACCTGAGCCACCATGTTTTCCTTTGGCAACCAATGCAGATTCTCCATACTCCTTCTTCACTGCCATCTTGGCCTCATACTGTTTGAGTGCTGATGCAATCTCATCAACGGTGGGGGATGTCGTTCGCAGCATAAGCACTGTGCAAACTGGAGCCCAAGATGGGTCTAATCCAATTAGGATTTTGTTGGTGATTTCGAGATTGTCCGGTTTGTGGCCAATTGCTTCAAGTCTGCATCCGACTGAAAGGACTCCTTCAATAAAGATTGAGATTGAGGCAGATGGATTGTGAGTAATGGAGTAGAATTGTTGGTGGAGGAGTATCCTATTTGTTGCATTGTCCTTTTGGTACTCAGCAACAAGTTTACTCCAGGCTTCTTTGCCCGACTTTGTGGTGATAATCGGCGAACGGTAGTTGGGGTCAGTGAGAAACCATATGATGGCATAAACTTTTTGGTCAGTTTGATCCCAGTGTCAGAATCCAAATATCAGTGATAAAAGATGTGGATGAATGTTGTGTTAGTGAATCTGTTCGGAAAGGTTCCTAATGATATTAGAATGGTTTTTGAAAGTGAATAGAAATCCTACAGTAAAAGCGAATGGCTTTCAGAACATTTGCGAATGAAATGCATAGTTCCAAAGAAATAGAGGCTCCAAAAGGATTCTATCTCATAGATCAAATGAACTTTGCAGTCCATGTTGATCACAGCCAATGATCTCACATTCCTTGAAGTGGATTCAACTAATAAAAGTAGAATTGGAGTGCTTACTCAAATATAAAGTTGTTGTTTGAGGTGACTTAAGGATGAGTTGGCAAGTGTGAGTAGAAAGATCAAGTTGACATACAATAATTGAACTGAGGAATATACATGTGAATGTACTAGCTTTTATACTGAACGGTTTGGAAGAGTGAGCAAATGGAAAAGGGTCTGTGAGGATCGGAAAGTAGCTAAGGTACATGTAGACTAATTAAAGGCCATTGAAAACAAAGAACAAGGGCGGTAGGAAAATTGTGAATAGAAGAAAAAGATTAATGAACTAACAATAACTCTTGAAACATGTTTCCGAATCGCATGGTTCTTCAGGTAAAGTTGTCCGTCCTTGAATCCTTCAGTGAGTGATCCTGAGGGTCTAGAACATTCATATCATGATCCCTAATGTCATCGAATGTCATCGCAAGCTTTGATGGAGTGGAGGTACCTCAATCAATAAGTTCATTGTGAAAGATGGGGATAGTGATGGGGATAGTCAGGGTGCTTCTTTTCCAGAAAAGGTTATGATCGGACCTGGTTATTGATTGTTTCACTAAACACCAAATAGAGTGACTGATGAGCTGTATTGAGTGACTGGATCCAGTGTATGCAATGTGCCTGAATGGGATGATTCGAATTCCAAACAAAGATCTTTGGATAGAATGTGTTCGGAGGTCTCAAATATCATTCGTGACACCCAGGCCAAGCCCTTTTCACCTCCAGGCCTCACACTATCAATGTGTCCTCCACAACCAATCAGCATGAAGTAGGTTTCTATCTCCTTCTGCCACTCATGCCAGTTGGTACTGGTGAGCTTTGGGACCTGAGGCATAATGGTGCGATCCATGTTGCAAGCGAGTGTTGACACGAAAAGTTTCTCCAACACAAAAGGCAAATCACGAAAGACAGTTTAGGTGTGACCAGGGCCCATAACCTGTTGAAAATAAATGGCAGAAAAGAGTGGTATTTGTGCCACGTAGTATGATAATACGAAAAAGAATGCTGCACATCTAACTGCCTCTAGTGCTTAACTGACATTGGACTCAACCTCTCATCGAAATATTTCAACACATGCACCTTCTCATAGGGCATAATATTGCCTGGGAGGATTCTCGTGGGACATCTGTTCCTTATATAGACGTGAGTTAAGATCGCCTCTCCCCATATGTCTTTTCCGAACTCTGAATCCTGTAGCATTGTACGTGTGCCCTCTATAACCACTCTATTCCTTCTTTCGGCTCGACCATTAAGCTCTGGATTGTAGGGGACAGAGGTAATTATTGTGATTCCCCTGTCACGACAGTGTTTCTGGAGCTCGCTGTTGAGGAATTTGCCACCGTTATCCATTTTCAAGGTGTGTACTCGGTTCTGGAATTTGTTCTCAATTGTCTTGTCCAGGTCTATGATGATGTTGGTTGTTTCATCTTTGTGCTTTAGTTGAAAAGCAAAACCAAACCCTGAACAATCATTGTTGATGATGAGGTGGTACTTGGCATGTGTCCACCTTGCTTCTGGTGACATCGGACCCACTAGATCGCTATGCAGAGTGCCGAATATTTGGGTATCATGTTCTTCCCTACTGATAAAAGGTTTTTCGTCCATCTTGCCGAAGATGCAGTCTTCACGTCTTCCTTTCATATCTAGGTCCATTGTTTCCACTCCTTTTACAACATTGGAGTTGATCATGCTTTTCAAAATGCTTTCTCCAAGGTGACCAAGCCACCTGTGCCAGGTTGATAGATCTGCACTTGCTGAATCTCTGCTGACTGCTGTAATTATGCTCTCCTGGGATGGGATAACTTTTATATTGACCTTATATAGATCCCCACTGAGTGATCCCTCCGCATAAGTGTTATGATCCTTCATAATTTTTATGCGGCCTCTTGAGATATGGCTTTCAAATCCCATTTAATCTAGGACTTTGAGAGAAAGTATCTTTCCATCTGCTTTGGGAATGTGCATGACTCGAGTAAGCTTGATCTTGGTGGTTTTTCCCCCATGACTGACTTCTGCATCTATGTCTCCTTCGCCTATTCCTTCAACACAATTGTTGCCGAAGGTTTTGATCATTCGGTTTGTTTCATACTTCTGGTAAGATGCGAAGTCTGATCAATTGGGAGACACATGTACTGTTGCTGCAGAGTCTGCAATCCATATGTCCGACCGGTTGCTAGAACCACACGTCCATATGATTGGAGTTTCAGTCAAAGTTTTCACCATATTAGAAGGGTTTGAGTGTCTTTTTCCTTTAAACCACTCAGGATATTGACCTTCTCGTCCTCCTCCTTTAGCCCAGCACACTGTTTTAGTGTGTTCCGACTTCCCACAGTTGTCACATTTATATGAGGATCTCCCCCCTGCTTGGAAAACAACATTGGAATTCTTCTCGTCGCTTGTTGGACCATTTCGTCTACTCCATTCTGTGTTGAGATGCGATATTATGACTTTTGGATCAAGGATTCCACCTAAGGTTCCCATCACAGGATCACAAGATGGCAAAAGCATGGATAGAGTGATGATACCTGCGAATTGGGCATCAGGTATGGTTAATCCTACTCCTCCGCAAGCTTCCTTCAACTTTTGCAACTCTGCTAGGTGTGTTGGCACAGTCTCGGATCCTCCTTCTAGGTAATATTTCGATAGCAATCAAGTGTATGCAAGATTCTGAGCAATTGGATCTGCCAGAGAAAATCTGTTTAGCAGTCCATCCCATGTCGCTTTGGAGGAAGAACAATCTAAGCCTGCTTGGACGTTTGGCATGATGTTCATTAATATCATGGACAACGCTTGAGCATCTATTTCTTCCCATTTTCCCAGTTCTTTGACGTCAGTGTCTGGTGGTTTGGTTATTGTCCCAGATATGTGTCCCCATAGCCTTGCGCCCTTCAGGTAAGGTACTATTCTTGTCTTCCAAAAATTCCAATTGGAACCATTCTCGTCCAGCCTCTCTGCTTCATATCTAAGCATTTTGAATGAGTCGGACATGTTGTTTTTCTGTGGATTTGATCTTCGAAGGGTAGTGGATCCTCGGTATGCTGTTTTCTTAGTTCAGGCTGGGGCCCATAACCTGTTGTTCAACTAAACAGATCAAATTCAGTCTTTGGGGTAAAGACTCTTTTATTGTAAGATCTACCTAAACAGATCAAACTAAATGAAGGCAGTCAGATCTTTGTAGTACAAAATACTTGAAACAAAAGCTACTCACTTCAGTCTTCAGGGTAAAGACTGAAGCGTCGGAAAGTGAAATGTGAACTGTATATACCTATAGTCGAAGTTCTCACGCCCATGACACGGTGATGTAGATCATAAAATTGAGACATGTTATACCTGAGGAACTATGTGTTTGGAGTGGCACAGTCTTAAGCTTCACATGTTCCACCCCCTCATTCTCAGCACCCACCCTCTGATTTGGATCCCTCTGGTGAGGAACAGGAGGAGGATTATGATACTGGGCAGCATTTGGGACTATCCACCAAGGTTGAGGAGGGACACGGACATGTTCTGACCATCTCAAAGCAGGTGGTGGAGGGGATGGTAGAGGGGATGGTAGAGGAGCATCACCATCATGTACAATTGCAGGAGCATGGGGAGGGACTAGCACTTGGTGGTGGATAGGAGTGTCATCAGGGATGTCAATCAGCCTCTGTGGTGGTTTCTGCTTTGCAGTAATGCCAGGATTGAGTGAAGAATGAGGAGATTCATCAAATATGACATCTTTGCTAATGATCACTCGTCTTGCTGCTGGATCCCACAGTCTCCATGCCTTGGTGCCAGCTGCATAGCCAATCATAACACATTTGGTTGTGTGTGACTCAAGGTGACATTGCTTGGCTTTGGGGACATGCACATATGCTGTGGAGCCAAAGGCCCTGAAGTGGGTGACAGAGGGTTTATGACCATGCCAGCATTCAAAAGGGGTCTGATGAAGTAGCACAGAAGTGGGGGAGGAATTGTGGACTTCAACAAATGCCATGGCAGCTTCACCCCAGAATGTAAGGGGAAGATTGGCATCATGTAGCATGGAAATGATTCCTTCCTCCAATGTCTGGTTGAAGCGCTCTGCAACTCCATTTTGTTGAGGTGTGGCTGGTGCAGTCTTCTGTCTGAATATTCCAGAAGAGTTGATCAATGATCCAAACTCCTTGGAAGAGTATTCCCCTCCTTTGTCATCTCTCAAGGTCTTGATGCTTTTCCCAGTCTGATTCTCCACCAATGCTTTGTACTGCTTGAGTGCCTGGTCTTTGGTTTTCATCAGGTAGATGTACACAAGGTGAGACTTGTCATCAATGAAGGTGATCCAATATTTGAATCCTCGAGTGGGTACCTTCAATGGACCATGGACATCAGAATGGACAAGTTGGAGGATTTGTGTGGCTCTGGAGGATGCTTTCTTTGGGAATGGCTCTCTGTGTCGCTTCCCATGAATGCATGCTTCACAGATTGCAGGGAATGGAGTGTCTGAAGTAATGTCCATCTCTTCCACCATGTTCTGAGTAATGAGTCACCTAATGGCATCAATTCCAAGGTGGCCAAAACGATGGTGCCAAAGCTCCAAATCCCAGGTCTTTGATGCAGCAATGTGTGCAGTGTTCACCTCATCCTGAGTGAGTGTATCCCCATCCAGGTATGCAAGTCTCCCTTTGACGGTGGCAGTAAGGATCAGTTTTCCCATTTTATAGAACTTCAAGATGGTTCCTACAATGTCAACTCTAATTCCACAGTGTATGGTCAAGAAGAGGACTGAGAGGAGCTTGTTTCGAAGTTGGGGAACATATAGTACATCAGAGAGAAGTATGGGAGTCAATTTCTTGTCCTTTGGGCAGAACACCACTGTGCCAATCCCTTCAGAATGCACCACACTGTTGTCTGCCAATTCTATAGGAACTCTGTGAGGTTTGAGTTCCTTGAACCAGTGCCGATGAGGAGTCATATGTGCAGAAGCTCCTGAATCAGTGCACCAAAGGTAGCTGGCATTAGAGACAAGGTGGGCAGAGAGATGGGAAGAGACACTTGCAACCGTAGAGGCAGATCCTGCAGCTTCAGGAGGCTGAGTTGATGTTTCCCCTGAATCAGCTTGTTGGGCCTTCTGGTCCTTCTGCCTTTGCTTCTTCTCCTGCTTCACCATCTGCTTCCATTCTAAATTCGTCTTTTTGGCATTTGCCAATGAGTAACAGATGTCTGTGTTGTGTGTGGATGATTCACAGAAGCTACACCACTTGGTGGATGGCTGAGTCAAAGTAGAAGAGGGAATCTGCTTGTTTGCAAGCATGGCAGACTGTGTGGAGCAATGGACATGATTGCTTTCTTCAGTGACAAAGGCATCAATGACTTCAGCCTTGTCAACATCTTTTTGGAGGAGGAGTGCCGATGTGAAGTTGTCATACTCTACAGGGAGTGCTCGGATGAGTGTCATGACCACCAGCTCTTCATCTTGTTTTTCAAGAGTGTATGAGCCATCCAATGGATGAAGATTTTGGCAGAGTCGCATGGCAGTGGTGACACGACCAACAAGTGAATGGAGTGTCTCATCCAGCTCTTTTATTTTCACCAGATCACCCTCAAGTCCCTGAACATGCACACGCTGTCCTGCCTCTAAAGTTGAAGCAATCAGACCAGCAGCCATCTCCTGATCCAACTCCCATTTTTCCAGATCTGCAGGCACTGTAGGGCACTTCTTCTTGTTATCAACAAGCATCCACAAACCCTTAGAGTGCAACTTGGCAGTCATATTGAATGACCAGTCATGATAATTTGTATCTGACAGCATGGGGAATCTAGGTGAGGTGGTATCATCGTTGGAGATGGATGTAGACATGGTTTAGATGTGTGCAATGAAAAGCGGTGGAGATTTGGTTTGTGTGGGCTGATATGCGTCGATGGGCGCTTAAACGGGCGCTTAAACGGGGTGTAAGGGTGTGCCAATGATGGGTGAGCAGGTGCAAGGAAAATATGATGCAGGGGGCATGAAACCAGGGTGGAACACCAAGTAGTGGCCAGGGAGTGTCCTAAGGGGGTCCTAAAGGGTCCTAGAGGTCGAAAAAATGGTCCAAATGGCACCAGTTACTCCCCAACAACTTTAGGACTTCAGGGCTCAGGATAGATGGCACAACCTCACCGCAAATCAGGTGAACTGTTAAGAATCTGCAGACCACAGATTCCAGCACCCAAGGATGACAAGAGGCCTCAGTCAACTGGCAAACTAGTCAAAGACTAGGCCAGGGGTGTGGCTTTGCAACACTAGGCAATGAGGAGAGATCCTGTCCTACCACTGGCTGGCTGAAATCCCTAGGAGGTTGTTGAGCAACTGCAGGTAGAAGCTGAGGGGAAAGGAGAGCTGTGAAAAGGGCAAAAACGCGAAGTTGGTGTGGTTGTTGAGGTGCTGTTATTGTGTCCAGATGGACTCTGATCAGGGATCAGTTGTTGGCCAATGATGGAGGTCCTATATAGGTGCAAAATGCAATAGGTGGTGTTGTGTAGATATCTATAGATGAAGCTCGGGGCCCATAACCTGTTGGAAGCCAAAAGCGAAATTGGATATTATTAGGTAAGCTAAATACGAACTCAGATCCAAACATCGAAATTGTAATACATAAATAGGCCATATCTGGCCATATATCAGCCATATCAATGGAAACATAAAAGGGGACTTCAGTATCTCAACAGTGACGGGCAAAGAAACTCTGCTTAAACAAGGTGAGACATGACCCCTGTTGTTCATCTGTCACCTTCATTCAAAACCACCACCTTGTATATTCACACATTCTGTCAACTATTGCTCAATCCACCTTGGGAGCCACTCTGTCTGATTATATTTCATTCACAACCAATTTGACTTATTGCAAACTTCCAGATATCCTTTTATGACATTATTTCAGTTCTCAGATGCATGTTATGTTGGAGCAATATCTTGTTTTGTTGGTCATAATTTGGTGAGCAAGAATAATTGTCATGTTATGAGACTCGTTGTGTACATTTGTATTTTGATTCAGATGTGACTGGGTGGGGTTTACTGCATGTCGCCAGATGTTATCCTGTTGAATTCGGGCTGTTCGGTGATCCACAATGGACCAGATATGATGCAGATATGATGCGGAACCTGTGAACACATTTGCTTCCTGTTCACAGGTTCGCAGTCATAGATGGGTGACAATGTACTCATGTAACCCAATAAGTCAATTCCAGGATCTAGGATGGTCCTGAAATGATGTGCCACCTGTGAAGTCATTTCAGTGTCATAAGTGGTGATAATAGTCACACATAACCCATTAAAATTCACCTTTCTGATTCAGTTGCTGAGTTGGATGTTTCATTGACAATGAGTGGGTTAATGATCAGTCCATGGTCAGAGGGAGAGAGACTCACTTGCTTTGAATGCAGGGGAAATGACCCTTTAGGGAGGGTGTTGGGGATCACCTAAAAAATGAATTCTTTCCAAATGTTGCTCAAGAATATTGCTTATTCTGGTAAAAATGGCTTAAAAATCACAAAAATAGAGTAAAGAAGACTCTGTACTACCATCCAAACGTCTACTTATAAACAGAATATTTTTCCGGATTTTTCTGATATTTTTCCGGCCTTTCATAATATATTTTCTCTGGACGGCACTTCACTCGCGCTAATTCAAATTCCGACGCGCGGCCTCATTTCACACTCAGCTCCCAAAATCAACTGGCACCCACAAACTCCGGCAGAATGGCTTTATTTCAGATCCAGCAGCTCAGATTGAAATAGAGTCAAAAAGTGCCACACAGGCTGACTCATTGTTTGGAGCAGCACAAACAATTAATCAGCCATGTTACCATGACAACACCTAAATATGCATGGCAGTGCAAAAGCTGTGCAAGGCCAGCCAAGCCCAGAAATGGAGTCATGTGAATGAAGCATGACTGTCAGAACCCATCCCCGACCGATCACCAAAACCTCGGGCCTCCGGGCCCGAACCTCCGACCCTCATGTTTCACCTATTCATACCTCATGTTTGATCTCTCTCCTTCGTAGCTTATGACCCTGACCTCGGTCATTCGGTCCCCGATCCCCGAACCTTCTCGTATACAAGTCGTTCATTCATGTACATGACAATCAGTTCTGATATCAACTAAGATACCTTAATACATTCTACTTTAATCTCTACGCTCCTTCCTCCCTC
>QMFG01002226.1:4803-33368 GCA_003314545.1 Ramaria sp. MG151 | reverse complement strand
CGCGCCTGCAGGCCAGCATACGCTCGTCCTACCATGCTGCCATCACCAAGCGCAGAAAGTCCGAGTTCAGGGCACACCTGTCCTCGACCCATCCAGGAGGATCCTTATCGCCATGCTCCCGTGCATCCCCGTACGGCAAGGTTGCAAAGAAAGAACGCTGCGATCGATTCAATCGATTTCTCAAGACGTGGTGCACGACCGGCATGCCTGGCACTCGTCCCTTTTTTCAAGGCCTCTGGGCTCTCTTACGCTTGCAGGTCTTACCAGTCGCGCTGGGCGGGGCCGGCTCTGCACGCATAGAATGGCAGTTTGACGACGCCGTCTTTCAGGAGTCTGCGTAAGTGGTAAAATCACCCTCTTACGAGATTCTCACACGTCGGGTGCAACAGCGGGAAGGAATTCATGCTGGAAGCGATAGATATCCTCAAGGGTGTACGTCTGCTCAGTCACCCGTCTTGCTGTCCGTCTTACATTGCGCTTCAGGTGCTGGGCTTTGAGGAACATCTTCCGCCTCGATCACCGAGGCATAGCGATCCACCCTCTGTTGACGAGCTTACTCCGCCGGTATCTGCACCGGCACCACCGGATACTCCTGCCACCCGCCCTCGCTCTCCCTCGGATCCCTTTCTCGACACACCCGCACCGCTGGACTCTCTCACAAACTCTGCATCTCCCTCCCCGACACCGCATCCGGGTGCCCTTCCCCTGGACGAATCGACCACGTTACCCGCTGCCTCAGCCCCAGCCCCGAGTCGCACCGCGTACCCTCGTAAACGGCCTCTCGACCCTGAGGAAGACAGCTTCGAGGGGGAGCCGTACGTGAGGACATGGACATCGGCGGATCTTGATAATCCAGAGCTACAATCCCTCATCTCGCTCTTCCCCAATTTCATCACACGACAGGTACTTCCGCGGTTCCCTCCTATCAGATCAAAACTGCCCGATCTTGAGAGGCAAGACATCGCTGCAGAAGGGAAGGATGTCACATGTGGCACCGGGCGCATGTATGTAGGGGAAAAGCAGAGAAGGGAGGGTTGGAAAGGCAGTTGGTGGCATAGGTTCACCGGCTGGTGGCGGCGCCTGTTCAGATGATACTTTTCGCTTTATACACATCTCTCTCGATGCCGTGCATCCTTTTTCAGCGCTAAGACGTTTTTCCCCATCTGCTGCCATCAGCGCGGCGAGAGCCGGAAGCAATGTGTGCTCTCCCTGTAGAATAAGGTATATTCGTACACTTGTATCTCTGTTCCCATCTTTGTAAAAAGGCAGCAGCCGGGATTGGATAGTGAGCGCGCGTTTTGCCACGTTGGCTCAAACCGTGATCGTCTCACTGTCGTAGAACGATTCAAAAGGGCGACGTTGACATCCTGCGTTTTGAAAATCAACCGTAAAAGCCCGTAACCAGCACATGTCGCCCCCATTGGAAATCTCGCAAGTTTCTCTGGCATCTTTTTATATCCAAGCTGACAAAACTCTAGTTCTGTGTTGCAAGGAGGCTATGCACACCCGGTGGCTCGACAATGGCAGGGACGGAGGCAGCTCACCAAGTCTATGCTGATGTATCCCATTTTTATCACTGATGACCCGGACGCGCATGTTGTGATCAACTCCTTGCCTGGCCAAGCGCGGTGGGGAGTGAACAGGTTGGAGGGCTTCCTTGGCCCATTGGTCAAGCAGGGTTTGAAGAGCGTTATATTGTTTGGTGTTCCGCTGACTTGCGAAAAGGTGTGTGGGTGGTTTACATGATGTCTCTATGCTAAAAGTGTTTTCTTATAGGATGCAAGAGGGACACCGGCTGACGATGAGCAAGGACCCGTCATCCAAGCTATTCGTCTCCTGCGGTCTCTGTATCCGGACTTGTACATCGCGTGTGACGTGTGTCTATGTGAATACACCTCACACGGACACTGCGGTATTCTGTACGGAGATGGAACGATCAACCAGGCGCCGTCCGCGGAACGGATTGCGCAGGTCGCTGTGGCGTATGCAAAGGCCGGCGCGCACTGCGTGGCTCCCAGCGACATGATGGACGGGAGGATCAAGGCTATCAAGCTGGGATTGCTGGATGCGGGACTTGGGAATAAGTGTACGCTGATGTCGTACTCCGCCAAGTTCGCCAGTGCGCTGTACGGCCCGTTTAGAGAAGCTGCTGGGAGTGCGCCGTCGTTTGGTGATCGGAAATGCTACCAGTTGCCGCCTACGGGTCGTGGCCTCGCGCGTCGCGCTATAGTATGTTTTCTTCTTGGGTTTGTGGGTTCTGATGGTCATTGAATGCAGGTTCGCGATGCGAATGAGGGCGCGGATATAATCATGGTCAAGCCTGCTCTGCCGTACCTTGATATCATCTCGGATGCTGCGCAACTGACCCCGGACCACCCGCTTGCTTGTTATCAAGTGAGTGGTGAGTATGCGATGGTCGTGGCTGGCGCGCGAGCGGGTGTCTATGATCTAAAAACCATGGCTTTCGAGACTGTGGATAGCATGATTCGTGCTGGTATGTTGTTCTGTATATGCCTCCGGTCTAATGAATTCTGTACTTAGGCTGCCCTTTGCAGGTGCTACGCTTATTCTGACTTATTTCACGCCTCAGTTCTTGGAGTGGCTGCCGGCGTAGCTTATTTTTATTATTCTTCCTGTTATGGTGTTTGTAACCGGATCTGTGAACCCCTGGCTTAAGGAAAAACTTATGTCTGGAACTTCCCTATTAAGCGTGGCTTCAACACGGCTCGGTTCTTTGGGTGGCTGGTAGCCATAGATTATCCTTATTCATCTGTTGCGCTCTACTGAATATGTGAACCCTGAGCTTAACGTTAACTTTGAACTTCCGTCCGAGTTTTCAGCTAAACGGTTGTGGCTTCAACTCGGATCCTCTGGGTGTTCCAGCCCTGAGGCTACTCTCCGCATTGCGTAGGACCGACTCGGGGGATGAGGAAGCCTTCTGCCCCCTTCTCCCTTGTTTGAGAGTGTACTATGCCTAAAGCTCGGTGATCATTGTAGGTTGCCGTTAACCAAGTCATCAGCGGGGTTACAGGGCAGAACCTTTGAAGGGCCCCACTTGCATTAACCTTTGTAGTTCAAAAGGGTCTAGTGTAAACCTTTCGCTGCGCATCAGCATTCAAGTGACGTGCCACTTCGCAATGTTCTCGGCCCTTCATTGGAAGATCGTTGATGAATACAGGGCACCCTTCCAGCGGTTTCAAAGTAGGATATCCTGAAGATACTCTGTATGAGTGTACTCAGGATACCGATGAAGACGCCCACAAAAAAACCTAATAACTTGTTTTCACAGATTTTTATTTCCTGAACGAGTTCATGGAATGTCTTTGGCGCGTAGAGCACGTGACAGTAATAATCACGTGACAGTTACGCGTTTATGTTCGTGCTCCTAGATTCGAGTCTCCACGACCTCCTTTATACGACCTCATGCCTATTTCGAGAAAGCCTCCTCCCTCGCTTGAGGGCGCCGAATCCTCACCGCAGGGAGGCTCCCCTCGGGATGCTACGACGCCCAATGAAGACATGCGCCGAATATACACGCTCACAGATGACCCAGTTGAGCCGTCGTCGTCGTACGGCGAGCTCGCATACGACCAAATAATTGACGAAGCGGCAACGTTGATGCAGCAACGGTTTCCTGAAGACTCGTCCTCTTTGCCTATCCCGCCTAGCGACTCGATGCATCCTCCACCTTCCACCAGCACTGCCGACCCTCCCCTGTCTATGCCAGAAACGCCACACCGGGACAGCTATGCGTCGTCTCAGCAGCATACACTATATGATCAGGATGTCTATTATCGACAAGGAGTGGCTGGCGAGCAGCGGGAGTTGACGGATGATGGTGATGCATATGGCTACCATCAGTCTGCTCCTGTCGTTCCTCACCTCCCACCCGTTGACGCGGGTCTCCCTATGCAATGGGACCTTGGCGATGCGCATGATGCATCTGATCCGTTCATAGACCACCCGCCGCCTCCTCCCCGCATGTACAGCGAGCCCGATCCGTTTCACGACCGCTCGGCCCCTGTTTCATCCCTCCCCCCAGATGGAATGGAGCGGATGGATTCGTTTCGATACGACCCCGAGCGATATGCAAACTATGGGCATACAGCCATGTCGCGCTCTCCGTCGCCTGGGCAAAGCAACGACTACTACTTGATAGACGAAAAGGACAGCTCGGGGTATATGGAGCAGCAGGAAGGTTCGAGGGACGATGAATATGGGTATGCTAATGACCCAGAGAAAATGCTCACACCCATTGAGCCCCCCATGAACACTAAACATTTTGGACCTGCTCCGACTGGGAGGGTTTTACGTCGCCACAAGACGAAGAAGCGTGTGCCGCTGACGGAAGGTAATCTTGTCACAAATATCGACGTTCCAACGCAACTGGTTCTTCCGCGGAAGGGGGAGCCTGAAATGATGCAGACTCGGTGTGTATGCGTTGGATTGTTGCTTCCTACAAGGTTTTTATGACACACCTCGGCGCCAGGTATACTGCAGTCACATCTGACCCTGATGATTTCGAGAGCCAGCGGTTCTTTCTCCGTCAAAATATATATGGCCGAACGACTGAGCTATTTATTTGCATTACCATGTATAATGTCAGTGAATGTGTCATTGGTCATTTTCAACTGTTCTCTCATGAATTCATCCAATCAGGAAGATGAAATACTTCTTTGTAGGACTCTATATGGTGTTATGAAAAACATTTCTCATCTAGTAAGTGTTGAAACAGCTCTTTCACGTTTCTTGTGTCACGGATTTGTTTCAGTGTTCGCGTCGAGCATCTCACACATGGGGTCCAGATTCTTGGAAGAAAGTGGTAGTCTGTATATGCGCCGATGGGCGTAAGGTAGTCCATCCGCGTGTGCTCGATGTTCTCACTGCCCTGGGGGTTTATCAGGATGGCGGACACATGAAAAACTCTGTAAATGGCAAGAATGTTACTGCTCATCTGTTCGAATACACGACTTCGTTCGCGTTAGATCCCGATCTCCACTTCAAGTTTCCGGACAAGGGCATTGTTCCAACTCAGATCCTGTTTTGTCTGAAGGAAAAGAATCAGAAGAAGATCAACAGTCATCGGTGGTTTTTCAATGCTTTTGCTCCGTTACTTCAGGTGCGTCTAGTGGTCCATGTGATGTCAGACGAAGCCACGAACCATTTGGATAGCCCAATGTCTGCATACTTTTGGATGTTGGTACACGCCCTGGGAACAAGAGCTTGTATCACCTCTGGAAAGCATTCGACAGAAACTCTAATGTCGGCGGTGCGTGCGGAGAGATCGCAGCATATAAAGGCCCTAGGTGGTCTGGCCTGCTGAATCCTCTCGGTGAGTCCTTCGTCGTAGACTCCTGGCAAAGATTGAGTTTGGCTTGGCACCGAAGTTGCCGCACAAAACTTTGAGTACAAGGTAGTATTTAATGCAACGGCGTCGAGCCCGTATTTCCCTGTTGCTAAATACTGTATAGATGAGCAATATTCTTGACAAGCCCATGGAGAGTGTCTTTGGTTACATCTCTGTTCTTCCTGGCGCCTTCTCCGCCTATCGGTACATCGCATTGCAGAACGATAAAGATGGCACAGGACCACTCGCAAGTTCGTGGTATAGCTTACTTTTTTTCATCATAGATCCTTATCATGTGATGTAGGTTACTTCAAGGGGGAGATTTTACATGGCCGAGATACCGATATCTTCACATCCAACATGTGTAAGCGTTAGCGGTTCTTTGGCTAGGTCCTGACTTTTTAATTTGTGTATAGACCTTGCAGAAGACGTGAGCAAGTTGATCACATGGGGTGAAACAAACGATTTGACATTACATTTCTTGCTTTCTAGCGTATCTTATGCTTTGAGCTCATTGCCAAGAAGAATGCTAATTGGTAGGCTAAGCTGAAAGGTGTCCCTTCTGTCTGATCGACGATGTCCCCCAGGGTTTTACGTTATGTGAAGAATGCGATCGGGGAAACAGACGTGCCAGAGTCTTTGCCGGAATTCATTGGCCAGCGTCGGCGATGGCTCAATGGTTCTTTTTTCGCGGCTGTCTATGCACTCGCACACACCGGTCAAATTTTACAGTCTGGGCACAGTATGGGACGAAAAATATTCCTAATGATTGAATCTGGGTACAATGTGATCAATCTCATCTTCGCATGGTTTGCCATTGTAAGCGCATCATAGGTGTTAACTGGACTTTTTGCTGAAGAGGTTTTAGGGAAACTTCTATCTGTTCTTTGTATGTCTGCTCCTATCACAGATGAAAGGTATTCTCACGTCAACTTCAGGTCATACTCACGTCATCTCTCGAAAGCCCATCTTTCAATTTAAAGGGGATAGGTGGCTTTAATGCTATTATTCAGGTGTGCTGTTCCAAGGTCTAACTGACACTAGCTCATGCTGACCGAAGGTCGCAGTATTGTTACGCGGGAATTGTAGTGGCTTGTTTTTTCTTCAGCATGGGGAACAAGCCCAAAGCGTCAGTAGCACTATCATCTACCTGGCACTACTCTGCTGAAGTAGATTTTTCCAGCTCGGTGTGGAAATATAAGCTCTCAAGCATTTTGTTTGCTTGCCTGTCTGTGTACATGATCATTTCTGCCATCATTTGCACCTTTCAAGCCGCGAAGTTTCCTGGGACATCCACATACGCTCAGATGATGCTGTCTATAATCGCGACGTATGCCTCGTACGTTTTTGCGAGTATGCTCTGGCTCGATCCTTTCCACCTTGTCACGTCCTTTATCCAGTACTTGCTCTTGAGCGCTACGTACGTATTCTTCATCAAATCATTGCTCGTGAGTTGACATCCTTGCAGCTATATCAACATATTGAATGTGTACGATCTGTGCTTGTTTAATGGATGTTGTTTGGCTCACCCCATTCATTCTAGTTATGCATTCGCGAACCTGGACGATGTGAGTGCCATACGACGTGCTGGGCCGAGACGTGCTTAATAGCCTGCCTTAGATCTCTTGGGGCACGAAGCAAGAGGGGGTGGTTGACACCGACCTTGGTTCTGTCATGCAAGACAAAGAATCCCGAGTTGATTTAGAAGTCATCGCTGAGCCTTCGGATGTGAACAGCGCATATCTAGAAGTGTTGAATAACCTCAGAGACCGAAAGCCAGTTACAAAACCGCAAAACGGCTCACACATGACTGAACAAATCCAAAAAGCCAAGGACTACTATGCCTCCATCCGTAGGTCGAACTGTGTGGTTTGAAAAGGATTGTCTGCTGATCTATTGTTGCCACAAGGAACAAATGTAACTGATACTTGAGCCTCTGAGACTGACTGGCTGACTTGTGCTAATAATTCTTGTTGTAGGTCCTTCTGACTTGGGTCCTGAGCAACGGGGTTCTTTGTCTGGCAATGTTGCGCAGCGGTGACCTCTCCGGCACATTCTCCAATACAACAGGTTCTACAAAAGTCCGAGCCTACATGCTTTTTGTGTTGACCTTTGTTGCTCTCACTAGCATAATCGTAAGTAGGTAGCATATGTCACCCCGGTATTAACTCATCCTCTCACTATTTAGCGTCTCCTGGGTTCCACAACGTTTCTTATCATTAGAGTTTTCACAGGTTAACTTTATTCTTATATCCGATACGAATTTCTTGGACTATGAACATGATGACCCTTCAGATGTTACACCGTACTCTATCATGTATCAATTCATGACCTTAAATACGCCATGTACTCCAATGAATATATATCTACGAACCTATACACGAAAATCATGCAAACAAGTAATGCCAGAAGCGTAGACGATTCTCGGCCGATGGCTGCACGGGTGCAGCGCGTCGAGTGCTTCGATGAACAGGGCGAGGAGAATGAGATGACAAAGTGCTGGCTCGAGTGCTTCGTCTCCTTGGCATTGGCTCGCAGTTTTGTTTCTCTGGTTCCAGAGTCAAGGAGTCGACGCCAACTGAAAGAGTATCATCCTCGTGCTCTCCAATCGATGACTCCGCGTCATCGACCGAGAGTTTCTCCAGTGAACGGGTGCAGGAAGCATGACTCTCCTCAGGGAGAAAACTGGGTTTGAGAAAAGAAGGGCTTCTTATGCCCCCCTCCTCTGATTCCAGTGCAAACTCGGATGTCACATCAGAGTCCTCTGTATCCGCTATTACAGACAACACATCCACATCGCTTGCAGGGGGAGTGTCCAATGCGCCCGGAGCGGTAAAATCAGGGCGAGTAACGTTTGGCCGTAAGAGATGGGTGAGTCGTGCACCGTCGTCGCGCTCGCCCCCCGAAATGGTCTTGCCTAAAAGAAAAAGAGGGGTTGCCATCGCTCTCCCGAATTTCGATCTGGCTCTTACTTACTGAAAGAGACTACGCCGTGGAATCGCGCGACGCAGTGCAAAAGAAAGCGCGGAAAATCTTCGTCTATCCGCCATATCAGCTCCGTTGGCGAACGGTGGACTTCGACGATTGACTTGGAGGAGCCTAATGGCGCACCACCCGACATTGGTGAGGGAGAGGGGGCGTGCTGCTGAGATTCAGGGAAAAGCATGACGCCTCCCGTGTCGAGCCAATCTGTCAGTTCTTGCTCAATGTCAAGGACAATCTGCTCGGCTCTTGGTCCTGATCTTCTGAGTTCCTTTCGAATTCCCTTGAGACTCAGTGAATATCGGCCGGCATTCGCGCAAGCGGTATCGCGAAGCGGCAATGAAGCAGAAGGTGCGGAAAGATGTCGAGGAAGGAAAGGGGGGAGTGGTTTGGGGAAGGTGGAACGAGGAAGTGACAGACTCGGACTAAAGTCTTTGGTCGAGGGCTTTACTACATGCACATTTCCAACGAAGCGAGCTACCACGCAATGTCCTGTCAGATTCCTGTGAGCGGACAAACTGGCCGAAGACTTCTTACAATTATCTCTCCGTCTAACCCAACGCTTGCCCTCCTTCTCATAACGACTGTCCTGTCTAACCTTCACTTTCGCAAGGATATTTCTACTTTCCTCGTTGACTAGAGGGACCTGAGCATGAGATAACTCGTGAATGATGACCGTCGAAACATTCCCCACAGGTGAATAAACTTGGGCGAGCATAGGCCTATGACTAGAATGATCGGCGAAAGCCGCCATCTGGAATAAAGTTGCACAACAATGTATGTATCCAACATCACCACAACGGTATGAACAACAAAGCAACATGCTCTAGTCTTGGAGTTTGTTCGCCTGCTCTCGTACACGTCCCACTGTCAATAGCATTGCGTTGAATTTTTCCCAAGTCATGACACCTGGTCCGTTTGAGATGTCCTTTCGAGGTTGCCAACCACCTAACTTTAAACATGTCTGTTTGCGACTCTCATGCTGTATATTCTCAGCTTCAGAAGCTTTGGGAGGGCCATAGTTTGAGCTCTCATGCTGCTGTGGTTGTCGAACCCAGGCATGAGTTCCTGTACGTGTTCGTGGACTTTCGTCAACTTGATGTGAGGTTACTGGAAACGATATAATTGCTTCTTCATACGTCTTCACGCTAAAGAAACAAATTACATACCTGCACTGTTCTTTGGCACATGTTCTGCTCGTTCCTTATATACTGCCTTTGCTCTTGCATGAGCGAAACTAGGTTTTTTCCATGCAAGTGGATCATGCTCCACGTTCTCTATCACCACATCACTTGGCAAGGTTTCCTTTTGTCTCTTTGTTGGGGGCATAACTTCACCAGGTGTTCCAGGAGAGTTCATCACTGCAGACTCTGCCAGAGTCCGTTTTTGCCCAAGATTACTCTCGGTGTCGTATAATTCGGATGATATGGTAAAGGTATGTGATTTCTTTGGAACGTCGTCAGACGAGCTGGAGTCTTGATTCATGGGGTCGTGTGTGACGGGGACATCATTGTCTGCTGGATACATCGAGTTAGCTTGATGGGAAGTGGTTCCTGCAATATCTGGATCGGGCTCCGGGAGGCTTGTTTCACCCGAAATTAGGATCTGATATGCAGCTTCGTCATCAGTATCCAGCTGATTTTCCGCCTGGTCAATCGGATCATGATTCTGCTCTTGCGTCACAGCCTGGAGGTTAGTCTGCCGTCGCTCCGGAAGTTTCTGTAATGCCCCAGAATAAGAAGATTCTGGGATAACATTGTGTGACGTTGTAACTTGAGAATACGGGTGATTAGGGATAGGATGTTGTGGTTCAGAATACTGCGTAGATGATAGAGGATGAGAATTTGACTGGGATTGCGAATGGGAACCGGATATGTCGGAATCTGGAACCAAGACTACCGGTTTGGAAGTCGGGGCTGGGGAAGGAGAAAGGGGGAACTCGTTACGTGTCATCTGCATGTTTTTCGAGGACGACGATGGGCTGGGACTTATTGAACGTGATGGGTCAATGGCACCAACCTGACCTTCCTTTATCTTGCCGTTATCAGTTTCCATCAAAAGTAATTCGACATCCTGCTCGTTGGCTCGAAACCTTTTGCAGCAATGGGCTTTAGCTGAGAGTGTGTCTTCTGCACCTTCGAACCCGGACTCTAGTTGGCTGGAGCGCAAGCTGACAGGGCCTTCCTGTGTCAGAGATGCAGCTGGTGGTCGAGACGCAGTGCTGTCACCGTCATCACCCTTATGGCCCTGGCCCAAATTAGATCCCTGGGAGACAGACCAGTTACTCGGTGTGGAAGGATCGACATGACTATTGCTGGAAGTCGAGGAAGAAGGGTGATGTATCATGGGCGTTGGTGTAATAGATTGTTCTGAGTCAAAAAATATGTATATTAAGAGGGAAGTCTGCCGCTATTAGATGTACTTGCCTAATGCCGCATCATTTGGAGTAGATGATTGCTGGGCTGAAAGGAGGTCTAGTCCGAAGACTGAAAGTATATTAGTAGTGACGACTCGCGCTGGGTGGAGAGGACAGACCAGTTACTTTCGCGAGACTCTGACGGTGATCCTCCGGAATTTTGTGACATTCATAGGCTAACAGCAGTCCCTTGGCGTATGGACCCTTCGGGTTAAAACTAAATTATCTTGCACAAAACAGACGGACTCACAATGTCTTTCATTCTCGCTATCCATTGCTTGTATCTGTGTTTGTCGTTGGATTTCTTCCCACTCGACTTTGAAGTGTTGACATCAACTTTTAACACTGTCTCTGGTGATTGGCAAGGAGACGCATGACTCTCCTTGCCAGCTAAAGCTTTCGCCTCTTTCTCGTTGGCATCGCGCTGAATGCGTTCTAGTTGCAGCACGTTCCTGTAGACAATAATCAACCAATCGAATGTTGGCTTTTTAGTCCACGCACCCTCCCGAACCATGCCTGAGCCCTTCTAACCAGCGCTGCATAAGTTCCTCTGTGGTCACGCATTTGGGGTTTCCAAACATTGCCTCCCCTTCTGAACCTGCCACTTCGACTTGGTCCACTTCTAGAACAATCGTCGATTCGTCTTCGAGACTTTTGCCATTCTTAGTAGGTGGACGACACAGGAAAGGTCGTATACATCTGATAGTAGCTATCCCCCACCTTCTTGAAGTAAGTCGACGACCAGCATTTCTTCTAATAAAGCCACGAGGAGTCACAACTGGTCAACCTGCCAGACAGTCGTGATACGAACAGATCATTGTTGAAAGATTTAACTACTTCCATTGTGAAGCGAACTGGTACAGAATGCACCTTGTCCGATACGTCAGCCCAGACCCACTCTTCGGGAGATTCTGGGAGTGTGCGAAACTGTAGGTCATGTTCACGGTTAGCACAAAGCTAAAAATATATGGAGAGTGCACATTACTCGCATTGATGATCTGCACCTTGCCTTTCTTAGGTTGCAAAGATGACAGCTGGCCTCCATGTTGCTCAGCAAAGGCAATAAGGTATTCAAGTAACCACGCTTTTCGTATACCGTCTGACATGGCGGTCTTAAGCGCGTTCGGTCATAGTCACGTGATGTATTCAGAAAAGTATTATGTTATGAGGAAATCACAGAATGAGGCCAGACGTAAGTCAAGTCACGGAGAAGCATGCAGTTAAGGTCGTGAAAGGCATAGATGCCGGGGTATCAAAGTCCAAAAGCGTCAGACGACATGGCTTAGGTCTGACGCTTCTTTACGTTTTGTGAAAGCCACTGTAAACCTTCAAAGAGACCCTCGCCTGTTGTAGCGCAACTAATACGTCGTTTCAGACAACGCAACGAAGATAGGAACGAAGAACGCACCTAGGATGAACATACCACGATCGATCTCGCATGCGATGCAGACCTAGCTTTTCAGTCACCTCCGCTGGTGACATTGCTGACCGGAACGAACAATGCAAATGAGATTGAGTGAACTGTAAACTGTCACAGACATACCTCCAGGCAGATCCTGCTTATTCGCGAAAACAAGCAATAAACATTCTTTCATTTCCCGATCGCTCAATATACGGTGGAGTTCCTGTCTCGCCTCATCCACTCGCTCCCGATCCTGACTATCCACTACAAAAACAAGGCCTTGCGTGCCAGTGTAATAATGCCGCCATAAAGGTCTGATCTTATCTTGACCTCCCACATCCCATACGTTGAACTTGACGTTCTTGTATGTGACAGTCTCGACATTGAAGCCGACTAATTGTGGTAAGATAGAAGTCCATAGCTTGAGGAGTGTTTGTAAATTCACCTGTAGGAATTGTCGTGACAGACTGATTCAACTTCAACTTGTACAAGATCGCTATGCGGAAGGTTAAAGCAGCAACATGAAAAGACAGCTGTGCCACACACTTGTTTTTCCAGCCGCATCAAGACCCAGCATGAGGAGCCTCATCTCCTTATTGCCAAAAATCTTCCCTATAGGTCAGCCACCCGGAAGTGTCAGTCCTGATTCATGGCATGTTCACTGGACGCGTACCCAGCGCCTTGGATAAGTTGGCGCCCATCGTTGGAGTTATGAAGATGTGGTATAAAGAGCGGCAGTGGGTCAAGCAATGAAGGACAGAGTGGAACCGTTAATAAAGCACTGAACTCGGAGCTTGAATTTTCCAATGCCTCCAGCGTTATATGTTGCAGCCAGAGTTACGCGCTCTTCCGTTAGTGTGTGTGCTAAATTGTCAGCTCGTGGTTTCACGTCAGGAGTTGTTGAAGGCTTCACTGCTGCCGTCGGGAACACGCCTTTGGTAAATGATGTGTTATCACCTCACCAGTGGTCGCGACTCATTTGGTACAGATACATCTTAAATCTCTTTCAGAGCAAATTGGCTGCACTATTCTTGGAAAGGCAGAGTTCCAGAATCCAGGTGGTAGTGTGAAAGACCGTGCAGCTTTAGGAGTGATACGGGACGCAGAGGAGAAAGGTCGGTATGTGTGCTGCCATGCTCGACAGTGGATTAGTCTCTTAAGAGTGGTTATAGTCTAAACCCCGGTGGAACTGTTATCGAAGGCACCGCAGGGAACACTGGGATAGGACTCGCCCATGTTTGCAGAGCTAGAGGCTACAAATGTGTCATATACATGCCTGATACTCAAGAAAGTTACACTCTCTTAAAATATATCCCTTGGGGCTGACGCTGAACATTGCGCATTGCAGAGCCAGGAGAAGATCGATCTCCTAAGGATGCTAGGTGCAGACGTACGGCCCGTCCCCGCTGTCGCGTACGAGAACCCCCGGAACTATAACCATCAAGCACGGGACTACTCTAAAACGGTTCCCAACAGCGTGTGGACTGACCAATTTGACAACACTGCCAATGCCTACGCACATTATATCTCTACGGGTCCGGAAATCTGGCAACAAACCAGTGGAAAGGTTGACGGTTTTATTTGCGCCACGGGCACTGGCGGTACACTTGCTGGGGTTGGTCGATATTTACGAGAGAAGAGCGCAGGTAGGGTTCAATCGTGGCTCGCAGACCCTCCCGGGAGTGTTCTGCATAGTTACATTTCGAGTGGTGGCAAGCTCACCGAACGCTCTGGAAGCTCCATCACCGAAGGTATTGGCGTCTTTGTCCTATCCGACACAGAGAATAAAAATCCTTCTGATCAGGTATCGGACAAGGTCGTATAACCAATAATTTAGGCACAGAGATTGATCACATATCAGGAGCCCTGCACGTAGCAGATTCCAAGTCTATCGTCATGCTTTATGAGTTATTGGACAAGGAAGGCTTATACCTTGGTGCAAGCTCGGCACTCAACGTGGTTGCTGCTGTTGCGCTAGCACAGAAGCTCGGTCGAGGTATGCGAGCCGGTCGCTTCTTGTAATTTGAAACTCACGGTACGTTAGGGTCCACCGTAGTCACGATATTGTGCGATGGAGCATATCGGTATCAAAGTCGCTTATTCTCGAAGATGTGGCTCCAAGCAAAGGGCCTCATTGACGCCATCCCAGACCATCTCAAGAAGTATGCGGTGCTAGACTAATTTAATAGATCTTATGAAGGGCAGATTGCACTAGGATAGGGTGTATTTGCTGCCAGTTTAAACCTACTTTCACTGACTATCAGTTAGTAAGGTGGAGCTGGTTGAACACAACTGGAGCTCCTTTCTAACTTGTCATTTCCGTAAGGCATCATTCTTCGTGGTTTACTTTCTACATTCGATCAAGACAAATGCCTCAGGAAACCATTGCAGTAAATGCAGAAGTGTCCTGGAAGAGTGACCGTGACAATGGTTTTATGCATCTGTATCCAATCTGGTGATGGCTTTCTAGACTGGTGGCGTAATATAAACTGCACCTGAGTGTTAGAGTCCATCAGTAACAACAAGGCACCCCCATGCTAACATGCTGCTATAGATGTAATTCCTAGAGTTAGGCTCAAATGCAATATGCACTGTTTCTATATAGACATTGGTGTCAGGGGACAACCAATTTTCAGCCAGTGCTCTGAACTCTTCTGTATCTCCAAGTTCTGAAGTCCAAACTTTAACATATCCCAGGCATGGAGTCTAAACTTTGCTCTCAAGTGACAACCTTCAGATACAACAACTGAGCACTTCTGAAGGTCTGGTTCAACACCATTGGTGAACACTTGAAACTCTTTGTTGTCTTTGAGTTCTGAAGTCTAAACTTTGGTGTACCCAGTGTATGGAGTCCAAAGGCCAAACTTCTTCCTCAGCAGTGATTTCCTTAGCAGTGATATTCAGATCTGAGATCCAATGCAATTCAAGCATCTGGCCTTTGTCAGGGTCAAAGAGCCTTATGGGTATAGTGTCCAGGCAGGGTTGACAGTTTGTAGAGCTGCCCCTGGTTGAGCACTGAGTAGTAATATAGTAGTCTCACTAGTAGGAGCCCTTAGTCTACTAGGTAAGACATGTCCTTTCTTTCCTTATATACATACAGTGACTCAAAAAATCGTTCCAATGTTTTGCACTTTCTGGTTCATGGTCATATAGCATCACCACAAGGCCAAGCAGAGCCAATATGGTTGGTGTATGTAAGAGAGGTCTTGTTAAGGGCTATCTGTGAGATCAAGAATTATGTAATTTGATGATGTTTCCATGGAGATACAGCCAATTCATTTTAGGGACTCATTGAGACAATTATTTGACTGGGTATCAGAAATATCATAATCTGATGGTGCTGTTGGAATATGTGACATGTTTGTCCCACCTGTTCACATCCATGTCCACTTCTTTTTATGTTTCTTTTCTTTTTGTTTCCACAGCCACTCCATACAATATATAGAGTACAGCACTTGGCTTGTTGTCTCCTCAGTTGCTATCATTTATTGAGTGAGGTAAGACACTCAGTAGTATCAAACATTTACTCATTTCTATTGTATATAGACTTTATCTAGGTATTATACAGTACTAAATCACTATCATTTATTGACTGAGACTTTACCTAGATTACAACAAGTGCCTGGTTCCCATGACATGGGAAACTTGATAGATGGTCATCAGGATGATTGTACCTTACATGGTTCCTAGATCCAATGTATATATGTCTACTTGATTGTTCTACTCAAACTTGCCAACTTGTCCTGAACTCCCTTGAACAACAACCTTTCACCAACCTTACATCTGAGTGAGTACTCTAACTTTATTCACATTAGTCTAAACACACTTTGAAAGAATGTGAGACCATTGGCTGTGATTGACATGGACTGTGAAGTTTGTTTAATCTACAAGATAGAATTCCTTCGGAATCTCTATCTCTTCGAAACTATGTATTTGTTCACAGACATTCCAAAAGACATTCACTTTTACTGTAGGATTTCTATTCATTTTTGAATATCATTATATTTGTATTAGAAACATTTCTGATTAAAACTACTTACCCTACATTCATCTACACCTTTTATCTTTGATAATTGAATTCCAACACCTCCCTACCAGGTAAGCAGCTTGCATGTATTCAGCTATATTAGCCTATATATTTACTTCTGGACCTTCCTACCAGGTCTGATTAGCTCTGTGAGTAGGCTTGGGGTTAGAGTCCCTGGGTCAGGCCCTGGGTAGGAAGGTAGGGCTGGGTGGTATCCCACTGTCTGGCCTCCCAGCAGATGCTGGGATCATTATCTGAGTAGGTTGCCCTTACATATACACCTCATCTCCTCTACTCAGAAGGAAAACATCCACTCCCTTGCTTCTAATGGTCACCGTACACATCATATTGCCTCCAAACCTGGTGGTGGCAGGTCTACCATCTCCAGGGTCCTTCAACAACTCCTCCCAAATCAATAAATTCCTTCTTCTGGTCATTCCAAGCTCTCTCCCACTGATAAATTATCAATCCTCACCCAAATCACCACTAGGAAGGCTGCCAATGCTATTCAGATTACTAAACACATCAATACCATCATCTTCCACTCAGTCTGCCCACAAACAGTCAGAAATGTACTCAAGCAGCATGTCAGAATTGAATTATAAGTGATAAAAATTGCAGATGAATGTATGGTTAGTTAAACAATTGGAGATGTTACTAGTAGTAATAAAATGTTATCTGAAAGTGAATAGAAGTCCTACAGTAAAAGCAAATAACCTTTGGAACATTTGTGAAAGGATGCATGGGTCTGAAGAGATAGATATTCCAAAGGGATTCTTGTCAGAATTGAATTTTCAATGATAAGAGTTGTAGATGAATATGGTGTTAAGAACTAGATCAGAATTGAGGCAGAGATAGGGTTGGGACTCGAGGTAGAGTTGACCGAGGTTCAGGGTCGGTTGCTGAGGAGGGCCGAGGCTCGGTGAATGGGTCGAATGGGACTTGGCTTTAGCTTATGTGCTGTGCCAGCTCAGAGTCCTGTCCCATATTTTGGATGAGGCCCAAGGCCACCCGAAGTTCAGGCATGACCTTTAGCAAAGGGAATGAAAAAGTGTAAGGATTAGAGGTAGAAGTATATTGGGTATCTTAGTTGTTATCAGAACTGGCTTCCATGTACATGAATGAGTAGCTTATATACGAGGGGGTCAGGGATCAGGAACTGAATGACCGAAGTCAGGGTCGTAAGCTACGAAGGGGGAGATCAAATGTGAGGTAAGAATAGGTAAAACATGGTGGTCAGGGATTTGGGCCCGAAGGTCCGAAGGCTTGGGGATCAGTCTGGGAGCGGGCTCTGACATATGGGGTTAGTAGTATCAATTGGAAATGTTGCTAATAGTAATGGAATGATATTTGAAAGTAACTAGAAGTCCTACAGTAAAAGCTAATGGCTTTTGGAATGTTTGTGAAAGGATGCATAGTTCTGAAGAGATAGATATTCCAAGAGGATTCTATCTCATGGATTGAATGAACTTCACAGTCCATATCAACCACAGCCAATAATCTCACATTCTTTTGAAGTGTGTTTAAACTAATATAAACAAAGTTGGAGTACTTACTCAAAGGTGTGGTTGTTTAGAGGTTATTGTTCAAGGTAGTTTATGATGAGTTGGGAAGTTTGAGTAAAGCAAACAAGTAGACGTACAATAATTGAACTAGAGAATATACATGCAAATGCACTACCTATATACCAAATGGTTCAGAAGGGAGAGCAAATGGGAAAGAGTCTGTGAGGGTCGGAAAGTAGGTGTCACAATCACAATATGGACACCTTGGTCTATATCATTGCCCTTCCAAACCAACACTTCCAAATGGATCTTCCAAACCCTGAACCATCATTACCCCTATTACATCATTTTCATCCAACAACCTTCTTCTTCATCAGTTTCCCTGAATTGATTCATTAATGTTTAGTGAAACACATCATTGGTCAGGGTTAATCATAATCTTTTCAAGAAAGAACTACCCTGACTATCCCCATCTTTTTCATTAAACTCATTAATTGAGTTGTTTCTATTCATTGGAAGCTGTCAGAACCCCCACCGCCAAACCGAACCCCCGGCCCTTCGGGCCCGAATCCCTGCTCACCTCAAACATGTTTCATATCCGTCCCACCAGAGCATCAGCAGCTGTGGAGGACTTGCTAGTACAATCCATTGGAAAGACGAAGTCATTCTTTATTCCACGACTCGCCTCTGATGGTCACAAGCCAGCAGACAAGCCACAACTATTTTCAATCCAACTCTGCCAGCACCATTTTCTTAAACCTTAGCCATCATCTCACATCACCTTTACGCCAACACTGCCATATTTTATCATCAATTGTTATATAATAATTGTCAATCAATCAACATGTCGTCATCCAAGCTTTCCTCACCATCTCATAACAAATACTCCATTGAATTGCAACCTATAGAAGGATGAGCTGAATGCCATTTTCCAATCATGCTGACATAAGTCACATTCATATCCTGGCACTTTACACTCTCATACACTTAGTTCTGAACAATACCCTCCAAACAACTCCAAAGATCACCTTTGGAAATCTGAATCACCTTCACCTTATTCCTTCACTTATATTTGATCTGGTCACTCAACACAGTCCATATGACACTCCATTTGATGTTTAGTAAAACAATCATTGGTCAGGTCCAATCATGATTTTTTTTAAGAAAGAACCACTCTGACTATCTCCATCACTATCCCCATCTTTCACAATGAACTTATTGATTGAGTCATTCCTATTCCATCAAAGTTTGCAATGACATCTCATATCATTACACTCCATGATATGAATGTTCTAGACCCTCAGGATCACCCTCCGAAGGATTTAGGGATGGTTAACTCTACCCAAAGAGCCATGCCATTTGGAAACATGTTTCAAGAGTTATTGTTGGTTCATTAATCTTTTTCCTCATTCACAATTTTCCTGTTTCCCTTGTTCTTTATTTTCTATGGCCTTTAATTAGTATACATGTACCTTAGCTACTTTCCAACCCTCATGGACTCTTTCCCATTCACTCTCTCTTCTGAACCAATTGGTATATAGCTAGCACATTCCCATGTATGTTCCCTAGTTCAATTATTGTACATCTACTTGATTGTTCTACTCCAACTTGCCAACTCATCATGAACTACCTTGAACAGCAACTTTACATTTGAGTGAGTACTCTAAACTTCATTTATATTAGTTTAAACACAGTTTGAAAGAATATGAGACTATTGGCTGTGATCGACATGGACTGCAAAGTTCATTTGATCAATGAGATAGAATCCATTTGAAATATCTATCTCTTTGGAACAATGCACCTTTTTGCAAATATTCCGAAAGCCACTCACTTTTACTGTAGGATTTCTATTCATTTTCGAATATTATTTTATTACTATTAGAAACATTTCCAAACAATATTACTAACACTACATTCATCT
The DNA here is from genome assembly GCA_003314545.1 of Ramaria sp. MG151. Taxonomy (NCBI): domain Eukaryota; kingdom Fungi; phylum Basidiomycota; class Agaricomycetes; order Gomphales; family Gomphaceae; genus Ramaria; species Ramaria sp. MG151. The sequence continues at coordinate 13,768 of QMFG01002226.1, read as the reverse complement.
ATGACTTTTATCCTTGATAATTGAATTCTGACAATATATCCTAATCCTGCTCATCTCCATTGCAAGCTCTCTAATCCTAATCATCATAACACTTATGCCATTGGAGAGCCAGTATATGTTGACAACCCCCCAGAACCATTCATATTTCTTGAAGATAAAAGGGTATACTATCATGCAGGGCAAGAGGAATATGTGGCAGAATTCAAGGGACCATACCCAGAATATCCTCCCTTGTCCATTCAACTCACTCTCATCATAGAATCCAGAAGGATCACATTTTCCACCCCACTTGTCAGCCATTCATGGAAAGGTTCATGGACAGCCTTTGGAGCCTGTGTTGTCTCTGATTTGTCAATCCTTCCTGGATGACACAGTGACTCATTCTATATCCAATTCACTTAGGAGACATTGGACAAGTTAGGGAATATTATTGGTAAACATTTCTTTTGTTCTTTTATCTGACACATTATTTTTTTCACCTGACCTTTGCTTTGTTCTATGTTTGATAACTTTTTCATGTCATTACTAACTGACATTCTATTATTATACTAATATTCCCACTCCACACTTCTTTCTCCTATCCTGATACATTCTTGCTTATCTTCTTTAACAGATACTCCTTTCTTGATTCCTTTCTTGTACTTTTTGTTCTCATGCTTTATCATGCACCACCCCTATTCTTACCAAGCACCTCTATTGCATCATTTTGCATCATACTTGCATTGTTGCTGTAGACATGTATATAAAGACCTCTGCCTCTCTCTGTAAAATAACAAGTCAAGTTTTACAAGTCAATGTTCAAGTCAAGTCAAAGTCAAGTTAAAGCAAGTTCAAGAATAGTCAAGAACATTTTAGATTATGTCATACATCATGTGTTACTGTCACTATCACTGTCACATATGTCACATCACATGTCACTGTAACTAGACTCATCACATTTATTGACATCATCTACCACCATCTCAAGGAAGTACAGGTATTGTAGGAGGATACTAAAACTATAATAGTTACCAGACAACTATTATTGTAAGGGCAACCCTCCTAGCACCTGTAGGTACCTAGTAGAGGGGAAATCCAAAGGTATATATATGCAAGGAAATACAATAAAGGGAACTCTCACCTAGTAGAGGGGAAACCCAAAGAGAAAAGTCTAGAGATCCCCACTACTAGTGAAAAAACTATATATGACTACCTAATGCCCAACCAGGGGCACTCCTATGCACTGTCAACCCTGCCCAACTTCTATCCCCATAAGGTGCTTTGTCCCTGATGAAGGCCAGATGTTGGGCCAGATGTTTGGGTCAGATGTTTGGGCCATACCCCAAGGTTGGCTGAGGTCTCGGATGGTCTGAGGTTTCGGACTTGTAATGGGAGCCTTTGGGTCAAGGACCCAAGACTTTGGACCAAGGTTCTCATGCTTTGGACTTGTGCTTCGCATGTGTGAAGGTCTTAGAGGTGAAGAATTTGGTGAAAGTAGGTTGTCCCCTGACAATTATCAATTGCAGTATTCCAATTACAAAACCGCTCCTTTAATTACTAGGCAGAGAGAAAGTCAAATTATTCGACCTCTTTTTGTACAAAGAAGAACTTGGTTTAGGAAACTAACACAGTTACAGTCATCCAACAATCATTACTGTTGCAATATCCATATAACCAATACAATTCTGTGAAAAGAAGACAGACGACAATTTGACCCACTGATCCACAATATACACAACTGCTGTGTCCCTCAAATGACTGCACTAGACACCATCTGAGGAAAGGACCGTTGCATGCAGGGTTTGATACCTAAGGAAAACACATCAACAGATGAACTGGGTGACTTGGAAACAACAAACATTGGTGAAATTGATGTCCAATAAGGAGGTTCAAAGGCACATTGAAGGGATGATGTTGTCAGAATCCAAATATCAGTGATAAAAGTTGTAGATGAGTGAAGTGTTAGTGATTCTGTTTGGAAATGTTTCTAATGATAATAGAATGGTATTCGAAAGTGAAGATAAATCCTACAGTAAAAGCAAATGACTTTTGGAACATGTGTGAACAAAATGCATAGTTCCAAAGAGATAGAGGTTCTGAAAGGATTCTATCTCGTAAATCAAATGAACTTCACAGTTCATGTCAATCACAGCCAATGATCTCACATTCTTTGAAGTGGGTTAAACTAATAAAAGTAGAATTGGAGTGCTTACTCAAATATGAAGTTGTTGTTCAAGGTGAGTTTAGGACGAGTTGGCAAGTATGAGTAGAGAAATCAAGTTGACATACAATAATTGAACTAGGGAATCTACATGCAAATGTGCTAGCTTTTATACCAAACGGCTTGGAAGAAAGAGCGAATGGGAATGAGTCCGTGAAGGTCGGAAAGTAGCTAAGGTATATGTATACTAATTAAAGGCCATAGGAAGTAAAGAACAAGGGAGGTAGGAAAATGGTAAATGAAGAAACGATGAACAAACTAGAAATAAATTCTAAAACATGTTTCCGAATCACATGGCTCTTTGGGTAGAGCTAACCATTCCTAAACCCTTCGGAGAGTGACCCTGAGTGCCTAGAACATTCATATCATAGAGTCTGATGATATGGAATGTCATCGCAAGCTTCCATACCATAGAAATAACTCCATCAAGGAGTTCATTTGAAAAGATGGGGATAATAATGGGGATAGTCAGGGTGCTTCTTTCCCAGAAAAGATTATGATCGGACCTGGTTATTGATTGTTTCATTAAACACTTAATGAAGTGATTCCTGGACTGAATTGGTTGACCAGATCAAATGTGTGGGAAGTATTGAGGCAAGGGTGATTCGAGATTCCAAAGGAGGTTTTCGGAATTCTTCAGAGCATTGTGTTTTGGGATTAAAACAATAGAATATCCTCAACTGTGATTGTGACAGATGTGCCAACTGAACCCCATCCCTACATTCCCCGACAGTCACATACTCTTGGACTGGGAAGTAGAGGACCTAGAAAAACTTGAAGAGAAGCAGGATGTTATCAATCAGTGTGAAGGGATGATCAAGGCACAGATACTGACCATGATCCTTGAAAGTCTTGCCATTGAGATTCAAGACCTGGCTGCCAGAAAGGCAATCTGGGATGCTCTATGTCAAAAACACAAGGGCAGGGCACTAATGGTCACAAATGACTTACAGTGTAAGCTATACATGCTTAAGTGTCTTGATGATGCCAACATGAAGGAACACATTCATATGTTAAATGCAATGTACAGTGACTTACAAAATCGAGTCAATGTGTGGTGCTTCTGGACTATTCATTGAATAGCTTTGAATGTAAAATATATATGAAAAAAGTGTTGGTGCATCAAAGAAAGAATCTGATCAGGGTTATGCAACCATTAAAACATTATGTAATTCCAATCAGGGGTGATGAAGATATGGGCAATTCAAATCAAGGGCCCATTGACTCAGTTTTGTAAGATGGTATCAGAACAATCAGAATCTGATCCTCTGTCAAGACCCCACCGCCAAACCGAAGCCCCCGGCCCCTCGGGCCCGAGTCCCCGTTTACCTCAGACACGTTTCATATCCGCCCCACTCGTTTGATCTCCTTTTGCATAGCTTACGACCCTGACCTCGGTCATCCGGTCTCCGATCCCCGAACCCCTCCGTATATAAGCTACTCGTTCATGTACATGATAGTCAGTTCTGATATCAACTAAGATACCCCAATACACCTTGCTTAATCTCTACACTCCTTCGTCCCCCTCGTTAAGGTCACGCCCGAACTTCGGGTGACCTCGGGCCTCGTCCGAAATACGGGACAGGACTCTGAGCTGGCGCAGCACACAAGCTGAAGCCAAGTCCCACCCGATTCGTTCGCCGAGCCTCGGCCCCCCTCGGCCCCCCGACCCCGAACCTCGGTCGACTCTATATTGAGTCCCAACCCTCACTTTGCCTCCGCTAAGATCTAGTTCTTAACATCCTCCATCTATTATATAACATGCAACCCTTGATAGATGGTTACTATGGTAACCTTATCATTCATGAGAACTCAAATTAAGGTATTTAATCCCCTCCAACATGTCCAGAACTTCACTACACTCTAATGTACCCCACTTCCTCTGCTCAAAAAGAAAGCATCCTCTCCTTGGCCTCTCATGGTCATTCCACTTGCACTATTGCCTCAGGACTTGGGCTCATCCAGTCCACAGTATCCAGTCTCAGAACTCTCCATCTCAACCAGCCCTGCTCCTCTGGAGGTCATCCCCCCAAGCTTTCCTCTAGAGATCAACATGCTATTTTATCACAAATTGCTACTGGCAGAGCTGCCAATGCTACTCAGGTCACAAAATACATCAATACAATTATCTCCCACCCAGTCTCCTCAGAAACAGTCAAAAGAGTTCTCAGGAAACATTCATTCAAGGCTGTGGTGAAGAAGAAAAAGCCCTTGCTCAGTGCAAGGCATAGACGGCTGAGGTTGGCCTTTGAAGCACGAGAGTGGACTGTAGAGGACTGGAAGAGGGTCATTTAGTCAGATGAGACCAAAATCAACAGGTTTGGGTCAGATGGGAGGCAGTGGGTCTGGAAACAGAAGGGGGAGGGGTTGATTGAGAGAGAGGTGCAGGGGACAGTCAAGTTTAGAGGGGGAGAAACATTATGGTATGGGGGTGTATGGGATAGAATGGTATTGGCCAGCTTGCAGAGATTGAGGGGAAGATGGATGCTAATCAGTTTGTGTCCATTTTTGAGGACCACCTGCTGCCCAGCCTGGAGGAAAGTGGAATTCCTGAGGAACAGGTAATTTTTCAACAGGACAATGACCTAAAGCACAAGTCAAAGAAGGCCAAGAATTGGATGGAAAATAACAATATCACTCTCCTCGACTGGCCTGCACAGTCTCCAGACCTGAATCCTATTGAGCACCTCTGGGATCATACAAAAAACAGGCTTAAGGAGTATCCAACACCACCCAAGGAAGTTTGGCAAATTTGGAAGAGAGTAGAGGAGGTATGGAATAACATAACACCAGAGGTGTGTCAGAATTTGATAGAGAGTATGCCTAGAAGACTTGAGGCAGTAATTAAGGCTAAGGGGGGCAATACCAAGTAAGGTAGAGGTCACCAGGAATGGGCACCCCTTACATAAGCATGAAGCTCATTTTCTTCAAAATTATTACTAGATATTAGGAGAGGGATAAAATACAAATTTAGCTCCTATAATATGTTTAGTATATTACTTGCTAAGACTTATTGCTAAGACTTTAGAAAAAAAAACACAAAACTGAGGGACTAGAAGCAATTTTAAGGTCGAAATATCCAATAATATTTTTTTTTTGTAATTCCTGTGTGAATCATAGCACTTTTCATTTTTAACGAAAAAAATATGCAGCTCATGTGGCCCTTAGCCAAGGTCACGTGACCTCAGCTCCTCAGCTGACAATCACATAAATGGTCTTTGGTATGGACAGGATAGGTAGATTGTAAGGATGGGGGTGGTAGCAGTGGAGACATGGAAGCTCAGTCCTAAGAAATCTAGTTTTGTAACTATAATGTAGAATTATATTTTTGTTGTTGCATATTAAAAAACAAAAAAAAATTATTTTTTTCAAAACTAATTTCTGGGCAAATTCTAACACTTTTCATTTTTTGTGAAGGAATTTTGTGCTCACATGACATAGGTGCCCATATTACGTAAGGGGTGCCTGATCCTGGTGACTTCTACCTTACTAGAATTGCAACTTACTATTTCTCTGATACCCTCTCACAAAACTTATAAGAATAACAAGACTATACAACGACAAGTCAACTCAGTGTTTGCACGATGTCAAACCACTCTATAGTTACCTATACGACGACAAGTCAACTGTAGCGTACAGGTGAGCAAAAATACAGTACAAGGAATTGAATAATGTCTTACCTCAGTGTTTGCACGATGTCAAACCACTGATGGAGACTGTACATAACAGTAGCTACTTATAATCTATCAGGATAATAAGATTTGCAAAAAGGAGAATAAAAGAATGTCTTGCGACTGCGCAAGACCTAAAATAACCAACAATAGCCTGCTGACTAATCATGGTTTGGGCGCTGTGGTTTGTAACTCCAACACTCCCCCTCAAACCATTGATAGCCCAAGTTCGACGGCAAAATGCTTCACTTTCGCGGATGGTAAGGCCTTAGTCAATGCATCGACGACCATATCCTCTGTGGGACAGTACACAAGGCGAATTGCGCCTTGCTCAATAATCCACCGTATGAAGTGAAAATGTATGTCAATATGTTTAGTATGTGCGTGATACTGATGGTCTTTTGCTAGTGCAATCGCGGATTGATTGTCAGAAAACAGGGTCATAGGTGAGAGCTGGATATTGAAGACCTGCTTTATAAGGGAGCGAAGCCAGAGGGCTTCCTTTGCTGCGTGAGTTGCAGCGACATATTCACTTTCCATTGTGGATAACGATATAACGTTTTGCCTCATAGCACTCCAAGAGACTGCTCCTCCATGGATCATGAATGCGTAGCCAGAGATTGCATGACGATCGTGGGCCATGCTGCCATCAGCATCAGCATATCCTGTCAGGCCTCCATCGCCATGACTGAACGTTAACCACAGGTGAGCCGTTCCTTTCAGATACTGAAAAATTCTCTTGACTGCGTTCCAATGTGTAGGACCATATTTCGTCGAAAACCGTGACACACATTGGACAGCAAATGCGATGTCGGGGCGAGTCCCAAGTGCGGTGTACATTAATGAGCCGACAGCCTCTTTATATGGTGTGTTGCGCATTATAGCCCACTCGGCTGTAGTTTTGGGGGTCAAGGCCATGGACAGGAGCAGTCCATGTTGCATAGGAGTAGATGCAGGTTTTAGTTCGTCGAAATTGAACTGGTGAAGAGTGGAAACGATGTAGGATTGTTGGGAGAGATGAATGGTACGCTGCTCTCAATTTCGTCGTATTTCTATGCCTAACAACCAATGCAATTCACCCAGGTTTGTTATTTCAACATGGTCAGATATGTTTTTCTTGAAACTACTGATCAGGTTAGTTGACGACGCGGCGAAAGTACAGTCATCAACGTGAACCAGTACTATGGTCAACTCGTGACCATTCCGTTGAAAAAATACGGCCTGGTCAACATCGCATCTGGTGAATTTGAGATGGTGAGTCATGATATCTACGAGCTTTTGATACCATCGCCTCCCTGACTGCTTGAGTCCATACAGTGTCTTTTTTAAGTGGCACACTTTTCCTGAGGAGTTGGGAGCATGATAGCCAGGTGGCTGTGCCATATAAACGGTTTCCTTATCAGTGAGTTTGCCATTTAAATACGTGCCTTTAATATCTATTTGATGCAATTCCATATCACTTGCAGTGGCCAGTGCAAGTGTCATGATCACAATATGGACACCTCATCTATATCATTGTCCTTCCGAACCAATCCTTCCGAATGGATCTTCTGAATTCCGAATCACCCTTGCCTCAATACTTCGCATACATTTGATCCGGTCACCCAATCCAGTTCAGGAATCACTCCATGAAGTGTTTATCGAAACAATCAATAACCAGGTGCGAGCATAATCTTTTCTGGAAGAGAAGCACCCTGACTATCCCCATCACTATCCCCATCTTTTCCAATGAACTCATTGATTGAGTCATTTCTATTGTGCGGAAGCAGGTGATGACATTCCATATCATCATATTCTATGATATGAGTGTTCTAAACCCTCAGGATCACCCTCCGAAGGATTTAGGGACGGTTAGTTCTACTTGAAGAGCCATGTGATTCGGAAACATGTTTCAAGAGTTATTGATGGTCCGTTAATCTTTTTTTTTTCATTCACAATTTTCCTACTTGCCTTGTTCTTTGTTTTCTATGGCCTTTAATTAGTATACATGTGCCTTAGCTACTTTCCAACCATCACGGACTCATTCCCATTCACTCTTCCTTCCGAATGGTTCAGTATATAGCTAGCACATTCGCATGTATGTTCCCTAGTTCAATTATCGTATGTCAACTTGATTCTTCTACTCACACTTGCCAACTCATTCCCAACTCACCTTTAACAACAACTTTCTATTTTCGAGTAAACACTCCAATTCCATTGTGATTAGTTAAAACCACTTCAAGGAATGTAAGATCATTGGCTGTGATCGACATGGACTGCCAAGTTCATTCGATCTAAGAGATAGAATCCTTTTGGAATCTCTATCTCTTCGGAACTATGCACTTTATTTGCAGACATTCCGAAAGCCATTCGCTTTTACTGTAGGATTTCTATTCACTTTCCAAAACCATTCTGTTATCATTAGGAATATTTCCGAACAGATTCACTAACCCAACCTTCATCTATATCTTTTATCACTGAAATTTGGATTCTGACAGCAAGTACGGTTCGGATCAAAGCAAATTTGGCTACAGGGGCAAATGTGTCAAAATAATCGACACCGGGTACCTGAGAGAAACCTTGAGCAACAAGGTGTGCTTTATACCTAACCACATTTCCTGCAGCATCCTTTTTGGCACGGAATACCCATTTGGAGCCAATGATGTTCGCGTCTGTGGGTGGCTCGGTAAGTTCCCAAGTTCCTGATTGTTTGAGTAAGGCCAATTCCTCATGAATTGCGTTCTCCCACAGCTCCCAGTCAGGACGACGTTTTGCCTCAGCTAAAGAGTGGGGCTCGATTGCTTCAACCTGTCACGATCATGGTTTCCGATCCGTTCCGCCTTCCGAACCATCCGAACCATCCGAACCATCTGAATCATCCAAACATCACGTTTCCAAATCCACTCTTCGGAACCCGATTCATCGGTAGACTTGTCACACCTACAACCCCCCAACACCTCGTCACCCATGACACCTTGAATCGTCCTAGCAACATCACAAGGACCCAATCGAGAAACCAGATTCTATTATTAGCCTTTCCTCAGAAAAGAAGCACCTACACTATCCCCATCACTATCCCCATCTATTTCTAGGAACTCAATAGAAAGGTCGATTC
>QMFG01002222.1:0-14335 GCA_003314545.1 Ramaria sp. MG151 | reverse complement strand
CTTGGTACGACAGGAAGGCAGCTAAGACCGGCCCTTCCTTCGGACTTCGATGGAGACCGAAACAGTGGCCACGCATTCCTCAACTCCTGCAGGCTCTACTTTCAGATCTGCAAGGGGGACTTTCCAAATGACCAACTTCGGATCCACTGGGCCCTTTCCTTCTTCAAAACCAGCCGAGCCGCTCGCTTTTCGAACGAAGTGATGCGAACCGAACGTAAGACTCAAAGGGCAAAATACTCAGATTGGAATAACTTCGAACAAGAATTTGAGGAAAACTTCTGTCCAAGGAATGAACAAGTCTCGGCACTTACAAAGCTAGAAGGCACAAGTTGGTACCAAGGGAAAGACTCAGTCGAAGACTACATAGACCGATTCTCGGAGTTGATCAAGATGGCCGAATACTCAGACAACAAAACCATCGTGATCAAGTTTCGCAAGGGCCTCGACCCCGCGATCCAGAACCGAGTAGCAACACTCGGAGATCGAATGCCGGACATTGACGAACCTGAGAAATGGTTCCAAGCAGCTCGGAGGGTAGCTTGGAACCGAGAGGCAAACGAGGCCTTTATGGAATCCAACCGAAGTACGGCAAAGGTCAATGCCCGAACGGCACATCTGAAGTCCACTTCTAGCCTTGGAAGGCCTTACTTCAATTTGCCCGACATCTCGGCTCAACCTCGGAGCGTCCCGAAGGCATCCTACGAAGCACCGAAAGTAGCTTCGGCCCAATTGAAAGATGGTCTGATGCCTATGGACATAGATCGGACAAGGAACTGAAGCGACCCATCGGTTACCTGCTATCGATGCCATCAAACGGGTCACTACTCCAGAGACTGCCCTCGAAGCTACGATGTCCGAACCATGACAACGGAAGAAAAGCTGGAGCTCCTACCGGAGTTGTTAGCACTGGCAGACGTATCTGAGACCACGGATCCCAAGACGGAACCGAGACCCAAGGAGAACCTGGAGGCAAGTTCCTTAGAGGATTTTGGAGGCCGCAGTGGGTGAATAGTACGCCCCCACTGCCTGTACATAATAGATTCTCCTGTCTTGAAATTGAGGGTGAAGTAAACTCCCCCACCTCACAGACAAAAGAATCCGTCACAGCTGTACCCAAAGAAACTCTCCCCCCTCCTCGCCAACGGTGGGAGAGGCGACTCCCTAAGAAGTATGTCGTCGCCTCCACCGCCAACCCAAAATCCCTCTCGGTCAAAGTGGAGATTCAGACCACTGACATGGGCGAGGTAATGTCGGCTCCAGCACTCATAGACAGCGGAGCGACTGGGCTGTTCATAAGCCGAAGCTACATGGAGCGTAACCGAATCACGACTCAGAGGCTAGCCGAGGCTCAACACAAACACCATCAGGCCTCATCTGAAATCCCCGAGTACCTCCGAGACTTCGAAGATGTCTTTTCCAAGGACTCCTTTGACGCCCTGCCAGGGCAACGGATCTGGGACCATGCCATTGAGCTAGAGCCGGGTGCAAAGCCCTCTAATTGCAAGGTGTACCCCCTATCTCCAAACAAACAGATGCAACTGGACGAATTCCTGAAAGAGAACCTTCGCTCGGGCAAGATCTGACCGTCAAAATCCCCGATGGCCTTGCCGGTCTTCTTTATCAAAAAGAAGGATGGAACACTCAGGCTTGTACAGGACTACCGAGCCCTAAACGCTATGATGATCAAAAACTGATACCCGATCCCTCTCATCCCTGAACTTATCAACCAACTCCGAGGCGCCAAGTACTTCACCAAACTCGATGTTCGGTGGGGGTATAATAACGTCTGGATCCGAGAAGGGGACGAGTGGAAGGCAGCCTTCCGAACCAACCGAGGCCTGTTCGAACCTCGGGTGATGTTCTTTGGACTGACCAATAGCCCGGCCACCTTCCAAACGATGATGAATGACATCTTCCGAGACCTCATCATGGATGGGGTAGTTTGTGTGTACTTGGATGACATTCTCATCTTCTCCAAGACTATCTCTGAGCACAGGATGGTAGTCCGAAGAGTGATGGAGAGACTCTGAGAGCATGGGCTCTGTCTCCGACCCGAGAAGTGCGAGTTCGAATGTACATCCATCGAATACCTCGGACTCATCATCTCCGAAGGACATGCAGAGATGGATCCAGTTAAGGTTAAGGGAGTTACAGATTGGCCGACTCCAAAGACCCGAAAGGAGGTACAGGCCTTCCTCGGATTTGCAAACTTCTACCGAAGGTTCATCAAGGATTTCTCACATCACGCCCGAGCCCTCTTTGATCTGACAAAGAAGGGGGATACCTGGAAGTGGGACAAACCCGAAGACATGGCCTTTCGCAAACTCAAGGAACTCGTCACCTCGGCCCCGGTCCTGGCGTTCCCAGATGACACCCGGATGTACCGAGTGGAGGCTGATTCTTCAGACTTCGCAACAGGAGCGGTCATCTCTCAACAATCCGAGGGTGACAGGTGGCACCCCATAGCCTTTCTATCCAAAAGTCTTAGTCCGGTGGAGCGGAACTATGAGATTCATGACAAAGAGATGTTGTCCATAATCCGAGCCTTAGAGGAATGGCGGCACCTCCTGGAAGGGGCACAACTCAAATTTGAGATCTGGACAGATCATAAGAATTTAGAGTACTTCCGAACCTCAAAGAAGCTCAACCGAAGACAGGCCCGATGGTCGCTATACCTATCTCGTTTTGACTTCACGCTCCACCATAGGCCCGGCCGAACTATGGGGAAAACCGATGCCTTGTCCCGAAGGCCTGACCACGGATCCGGAGCGAATGACAACGAGGACCGAATGTTACTCCGACCTGAGCTTTTTGCCATTCGGGCCCTCAAAGGACTTGCTGCTATAGGTGAAGAACGAGACATTCTTCGGGACATCCGAAGGATGACCCGAGATGGGGACAAGGAGGAGTCGGTGACCAAGGCTATTTCGAAGCTTCGAAAAGGACACTCACGCACAGTAAGAGCCTCGGAGTGGTCCGAACAAGACGGCCTGCTACTGTTTCGGGGGAAAGCCTACGTGCCAAACGACCCCGAACTTCCACGACTTATTGTGTTCCAACACCATGATACCCGAGTAGCTGGGCACGCAGGGAGGTGGAAGACATTAGAACTTGTGTCTCGGAACTACTGGTGGCCACAAATGTCCGGGTACATTGGACAGTATGTGAAGACCTGTGACCTATGCCTCCACACTAAGCCACAAAGGAGCGCACCAATGGGCGAGCTACAGCCACTGCCAATCCCTGAGCACCGATGGGACACAATTAGTGTCAACTTCATTGTCGAGCTCCCGGAGTCCCGAGGGTTCGACGCAGTCATGAATGTGGTAGACTCGGTGAGCAAACGAGCCCATTTCCTTCTGACCAACACTACGGTCACAGCATTAGGAGCCGCTCGACTCTATCTCATGCATGTCTGGAAGCTGCATGGACTACCGAGACAGATTGTCTCCGACCGAGGCCCGCAATTTGTCTCGGAGTTCATGCGAGAGCTTTACCGACTACTCGGTATCAAACTTGCAGCCACTACAGCTTACCACCCACAGGCTGACGGGCAGACCGAATGTGTCAACCAGGAATTAGAGCAGTACCTTCGGATCTTCGTTGATGAGCGCCAGAATGATTGGGACGAACTCCTCTCGCTCGCAGAGTTTCAATACAACAACCATGTACACTGTGTGACCCAAGAGACACCTTTCATGTTAGACACCGGCCGACATCCTCGGATGGGATTTGAACCAAGACAGCTGGAATCCCACATGGAGATGGTGAACGAGTTCAAAGACCGAATGGAGAAATCGTTAGAGGAAGCTAAGTCGGCATTAGCCAAGGCAAAGGATGACATGGCTCGGTACTACAATCAACGCCGAACCCCGGCTCCGGAATACCAGGTGGGTGACCGGGTGTTTCTGGATGCTTCGGACATTCGGACGACCCGACCGTCCCCGAAACTTGCACACTGCTACCTCGGGCCATATGTTATCCAATGGAGGGTCAGACGCAACGCGTACCACCTCCAATTACCACGATCAATGGCCCGATTACACCCAGTGTTCAATGTTGTCAAACTCCTTCCGGCGCCCGAAGACCCTATTCCTGGTCGGAAGTCAAAGCCACCACCCCCACCCGAAATTGTAGATGGGGCCGAACACTACACAGTGGAACGGATCCTTGACAGTCGGTTCCACAGAGGCCTGTTGTGGAATTAATTACAGGTGCATATATGCTGCTCCCGAGATATCCGGACGGGCGCTTAACCACCAGATAGGAGGGGAAGGCAACATATGCTGCATTCCTCAGGTCAATCTCATTCCCTTCATCTGAATTTATAACCATCCTTTAGATACTTCTCTTATAAGTATATGGACCAAGTTTTATTAGCTAGAGTCGTCTAGTTACTTAGTTATGTAGTTAAGTATAGTTCCCGGTCAGGGATGACCGGAGACTATACAGCTGCACGGGCAGCCATAGACGAACCCCTCAGTGTGTTCTATCACTGAGGTGGTGAGTCTAACATTTGTTTACCTTGTAGAAGAGTAGCTAACTGGTTAGTAGATATCTCTGTCTGCAGGTAGTTATTTAATACTATAGTGTGTTCTATCACTGAGGTGATATCTCTGTCTGCAGTATCAAAATTTCATATTTCTCCTACCTACAATAATCCAATAGCAACAACAAGGCCAACTACAGTTCCTGATCAAATGGGAAGGGTATGGGTATGAGGAGAACACTTGGGTTTTGGAAACAGATGTCTCGGCCCCGGACAAAATCCGAGAGTTCTATCAAGCGCACTCCGGAGCACCTCGGAGGGTTCGCTCGACAGCATTTAATAGCATTATGGCATGTGCTTCGAGGACGCAGCACTCTCGGAGGGGGCTGATGTCAGGGGACAACCTGTTTTCACCCAGCCCTCCATCTCCAAGGCCCCTACACACGCGAAGCACAAGTCCGAGGCGCGGGAACCTTGGTCCGAAGCCTCGGGTCCTTGACTTGAAGCCTCCAAGCACCAACCCGAAGTCTCGGGCCTCTGGTCCGAAACCTCGGACCACCCGAGACCTCAGCCAACCTCGGGGTGGAACTCGAATAGTTGATCCGAACCTTCGGCCCAACATCCGACCTTCGTCAGGGTCGAAGTGCCTTATGGGGATAGAAGTCGGGCAGGGTTGACAGCGTGTAGGAGTGCCCCTGGTTGGGCGTTAAGTAGTCATATATATTAAGAGGTCAGGGGATTTAATTGTTAAATAATAAAATAAAATATTATTATTATTTTTGTTGTTGTCGCGTTTGTGACGCGTAGTCGCGTCGGGATGTTGACGCGTTCTGAGTTGTCGCGTCGGTCACGTGACGTGTTTGGAGCGCGCGGCGGTGACGCGTCGGCGGATCGTTCAAGGTCGCGTCGATATGCGTCGATGTTGATTCGGCGTTCGATAGGCAGTGTATAAACGCGTTTCGATGTTGAAAGTACGCGTAGATAGATTGAATTGGTAATGAGAGATAAGAATTAGAAGACAAGAAGACTCGATAGACTCAAAAGACTCGTTGCTGGTCTGTTTAACTCGTAGAAACAGCTTGAATTTGTAGCTACTTTGGTAGTCCTTATATACATAAAATGTCAGGAGAAAATCTCAGTCCATACATGTGAAAATTGTCCAAATCCCATACTAAAGTCTCGCGGTCAATCTCGCATTATCCGATCCTTCCTTTGCCGTCTGCAGTGGAGCCGACACGGTCATTGTTCTCGAGCCGTGGGCTTGGCATGATCGTTCGTTCTAGAGCCGTGAGCTTGTGTTCGAGAAGAAAGGGTGGTGTTTCGGGATATGTCTCGCTGTGAGTGTCTCGTTGTCTCGTATGTGGCTCGTGTTTTCTCACTGTGTCTCGACTCGTCTCGACTCGTGCTCTCGGTGCGCCTCGGTGCTCGTGTCTCGCGTATGCCTCAATATGTCTCGTTTTGTATTTCTCGGTGCGTGATTCTCGGTATCTCGTTTGTGGTATGTCTCGCGGCTCGTGTTCTCGATGCGGCTCGGTACTCGTGTCTCAGGATACTCGCGTGTGGATCTGGGCGCGTCTCGTGTACGGATCGTTCGTGTGTGGATTTGGATGTTCGTGTTTGGCAGTTGTAAATAGAAAAAGATGAAGAATAGAAGGAGATGTGATTGGAATTATGATAGTGTCTGTGTGATAAAAGATAAAAGAAAAATAGAATGAAAGATAGAAAAACTCAAGAAATATAAGTCCATTGTGTGTTCTTTCAACAATATATAGTTTTTCGCTAGTAGCGGGGATCCCTAGACTTTTCTCTTTGGATTTCCCCTCTACTAGGTGAGAGTTCCTTCACTGTATATTTTACACATATATATATCTTTGGATTTCCCCTCTACTAGGTACCTACGGGCGCTAGGAGGGTTGCCCTTACAGTGCTTGGCTCCATCCATGATCTCAGGTGGGGGTGGTGGCTTGGACTTCCAACCAGGAATAGGATCTTCGGGTGCTGGGAGAGGCTTAACTACATTGAACACTGGGTGTAACCAAGCCATTGACCTTGGTAGCTGAAGACAATATGCATTTCATCCAACTTTCCATTGGATGACAGATGGCCCAAGGTAATGGTTGTTGGAAATTGATATTTCCATACATATGGATCTTTCCTTGGTGGTATTGAAAATAATGAACTGACTGGGAATTGAACCCAGGACCCCCAGTATTCTGGTTTGGTGCTTTAACCACTAAGCTACCAGTCCCGTGGTCTCAAAGCAATCTGCTATGTTGGATATTCACCAAGGTCAGGATTTTCCTTGTATATTCCAACACTCCCCCTCAAGGCTAAGCCTGACCTTGCCCTGCAGCCATTTCTGTTCATATAATCAAACCAACTCAAGGTCGGAGTTGCTACCATGTTGGAAATTGATATTTCCATACATATGGATCTTTCCTTGGTGGTATTGGAAATAATGAACTGGCTGGGAATTGAACCCAGGACCCCTAGTATTCTGGTTTGGTGCTTTAACCACTAAGCTACCAGTCCCATGGTCTCAAAGCAATCCACTATGTTGGATATTCCCCATGGTCAGGATTTTCCTTGTATATTCCAACAATGGTGCATGAGCTTCAGGGATGGTCGGGTCATCTAAATGTCCAAAGAATCCAGAAATACTCAGTCACCTACCTTGTATTCTGGAGCTGGGGTTTGGCATTGGTTGTAGTACCGAGCCATATTGTCCTTTGCTTTGGTCAGCACTGACTTTGTCAGGGGACAACCTGTCTTCACCAAATCCTCCACCTCTAAGGCCTTACACATGCGAAGTACAAGTCCAAGGCATGGGAACCTCGGTCCGAAGCCTCGAATCCTTGACACAAAACCTCCTAGTATGAACCCAAAGTCTCGGGTTTCTAGTCTGAAACCTCCAACCACCCGAGACCTCAACCAACCTTGGGGTGGAGCCCGAATATCTGATCCAAACCCTCGGCCTGACATCCGACCTTCGTCAGGGTCAAAGCACCTTATGGGGATAGAAGTTGGGCAGGGTTGATAGCGCATAGGAGTACCCCTGGTTGGGCATTAGGTAGTCGTATATAGTTTTTTCACTAGTAGTGGGGATCCCTAGACTTTTCTCTTTGGATTTCCTCTCTACTAGGTGAGAGTTCCTTTACTGTATTTTCTTGCACACACTTTGGATTTCCCCTCTACTAGATACCTACGGGTGCTAGGAGGGTTGCCCTTACAGTAGAAAAGTCTCCAGAGAAGGACTGGTGGTCAGACTGCAATTACCAAAATAGGTAACTATGGAATTGAGGACAGCAACTCGGAGGACGCAACCTCTCCCGTACGCACTGCACCTGACTACCCCTCCTCTATCATCGGAACACCCAACTCCGAACGCCGAACGGACCCACCTTCCCTACTTGGGATGGATATACCAGAAGACCATCTCCGAGCTGTGGAAGAGGAGTTGTCAGCGAACTGGATGAAGACGGATGCCATTCAACTAGCATTAAAATCGATCTTGGCAAAGTTAGAAATTGACCCATGAGATGTAGCAACAAGTCCTGAACCCTACCCAAGGCCGAAGATGGACTCATAGGATAGGCCCAAAGAACCAAACTCTGGTACCATAGGAAGGCAGCTGAGACCGGCCCTCCCTTCGGACTTTGATGGAGACCGAAACAGTGGCCATGCATTCCTCAACTCCTACAGGCTCTACTTTCAGATCTGCAAGGGGGACTTTCCAAATGACCAAGTCCAGATCCACTGGGCCCTTTCCTTCTTCAAAACTGGCCAAGCTGCTCGGTTTTCAAACAAAGTGATGTGAACCGAACGAAGGACTCAAAGGGCAAAGTGCTCAGATTGGAGCAACTTCAAACAAGACTTTGAGGGAAACTTCTGCCTGAGGAATGAACAAGTCTCAGCACTTACAAAGCTAGAAGGCACCGGTTGGTACCAAGGGAAAGACTTGGTCGAAGACTACATAGACTGGTTCTCGGAATTGATTGAAATGGCCAAATACTCAGACAACAAGACCATCGTGATCAAATGTCACAAAGGCCTTGATCCCACAATCCAGAATCGAGTGGCAATGCTCTGAGATCAGATGCCAGACATTGACAAGTCCGAGAAATGATTCCAAGCAGCCCAAAGAGTAGCTTGGAACCAAGAGGCAAATGATGCATTTATGGAGTCCAACCGAAGTACGGCAAGGGTCAATGCCCAAACGACACCCCCGAAGCCCGCTTCGAACTTCGGAAGGCCTTATTTCAATCTGCCCAATATCTCAGCCCAACCTTGGAACACCCCAAAGGCACCCTCTGAAGCACCAAAGGTAGTTTCGGCCCAATCGAAAGATGGTCCGATGCCCATGGATATTGGTCAGACAAGGAACCGAAGCGACCCTTCGGTTACATGCTATCGACTCCATCAAATGGGCCACTACTCCACTCCAGAGACTGCCCTCAAAGCTACGATGTCCGAACCATGACAACAGAAGAAAAGCTAGAGCTCCTACTGGAATTGTTAGCGTTGGCAGACATATCTGAAACCATAGACCCCAAGACCAAACCGAGACCCAAGGGAAACCTGGAGGCAGATTCCTTAGAGGATTTTGGAGGCCGCAGTGGGTGAATAGTATGCCCCCACTGCCTGTACATAATAGATTCTCCCATCTTGAAATTGAGGGTGAAGTAAATTCCCCCACTCCACAGATGAAAGAATCCATCACAGCCGTACCCAAAGAAACCCTCCCCCCTTCTCGCCAATGGTGGGAGAGACAACTCCCTAAGAAATATATCATTGCCTCCACCGCCAACCCGAAATCCCTCTCAGTCAAGGTGGAAATTCAGACCACTGACACGGGTGAAGTGATGTCGGCTCCGGCACTCATAGACAGTGGAGCGACAGGGCTGTTCAAGAGCCAAAGCTACATGGAACATAACCGAATCATGACTCGGGTGCTCCAACTCCCTATTCCAGTGTATAATGTGGATGGGTCCCCCAATGATGCTGGTGCTATAACAGAGATAGTAGATGCGATCCTCCGAGTAGATGGTCATTCAGAGCGAACATCATTTGCAGTCACCAATCTCGGGAGACAAGACCTGCTGCTCGGATACACTTGGTTGGCTGAGCATAACCCGGAGATTAACTGGCAGACTCGGAAGGTCACGATGAGCTGATGCCTGGACAAGTGCCACATGTGCTGGACTGAAGTTAAGAAGGAACAGAAAGAAGCCTGGAGAGCAGAATGCAGGATCCAAGCTTGTCGAGCTGGACTGATGCCTGACTTCACCGTCGAAGAGTCCGAAGTCCGAGACTCCAAGTCCGAGGTTTTGGGTTCTGGGCCCAAAGTCTCGGATCACTGGACCAAGGTCTCGAACTCTGAGTCCGAAGTTTTGGACCTCATCCCTGAGTTAGGACTGGATGATCAGTTCTCACAAGGTGATCGACTGCTCTGTGTTCCACTCGACCTGGCCCTTCATGAGATCCGAGCTACCCAAACCACGTCTCAGAGACTAGCGAGGCTCATCACAAGCACCATCAGGCCTCGTCTGAAATCCCCGAATACCTCTGAGACTTCGAAGACGTCTTTTCCAAGGACTCCTTTGACACCCTGCCAAGTCAATGGATCTGGGACCATGCCATCGAGCTAGAGCTGGGTGCGAAGCCCTCTAATTGCAAGGTGTACCCCCTATCTACAAATGAGCAGATGCAGTTGGACGAGTTCTTGCAAGCTTTGCTCGGGCAAGATCTGACCGTCGAAATCCCCAATGGCCTCGCCGGTCTTTTTCATCAAAAAGAAAGATGGAGCACTCAGGCTTGTGCAGGACTACTGAGCCCTAAATGCTATGACTGTCAAAAACCAATACCTGATCCCTCTGATCCCCAAGCTTATCAACCAACTCTGAGGCACAAAGTACTTCATGAAACTTGATGTTCGGTGGGGGTATAATAATGTTCGGATCCGAGAAGGGGACAAGTGGAAGGCAGCTTTCCAAACCAACTGAGGCCTGTTCGAGCCTTGGGTGATGTTCTTTGGACTGACCAATAGCCCGGCCACCGTCCAAACAATGATGAATGACATCTTCCGAAACCTCATTATGGAAGGGGTAGTCTGTGTGTACTTGGATGACATTCTCATCTTCTCTAAGACTACTGCTGAACACAGGATCGTAGTCCAAAGAGTAATGGAAAGGCTCCGAGAGCATGGGCTCTGTCTCCGACCTGAGAAGTGTGAGTTTGAGCGTACATCCATCAGGTACCTCGGACTCATCATCTCCGAAGGACATGCTGAGATGGATCCAGGTAAGGTTAAAGGAGTTACAGACTGGCCAACTCCAAGGACCCGAAAGGAGGTGCAAGCCTTTCTTGGGTTTGTGAACTTCTACCGAAGGTTCATTAAGGACTTCTCACACCATGCCCAAGCTCTCTTTGGCCTGACAAAGAAAGGAGATACCTGGAGGTGGAGTGAACCCGAGGACGCAGCCTTTCACAAACTCAAGGAACTGGTCACTTCAGCTCCAGTCCTCGCATTCCCAGATGACACTTGGATGTACTGAGTAGAGGCCGACTCTTCGGACTTCGCAACAGGAGCGGTCATCTCTTAACAATCTGAGGATGACAAGTTATCCAAAAGCCTTAGCCCGGTGGAACGGAACTATGAGATTCATGACAAGGAGATATTGGCCATAATCCAAGCCCTAGAGGAATGGAGGCATCTCTTAGAAGGAGCACAACTCAAATTTGAGATCTGGACAGATTATAAGAATTTAGAGTACTTCCAAACCTCAAAGAAGCTCAACCGAAGACAAGCTCAATGGTCGTTATACCTCTCCCACTTTGACTTCACGCTCCACCACAGGCCTGGCCGAACTATGGGGAAAACTGATGCCTTGTCCTGAAGGCCCGACCACAGGTCCGGAGCGAGTGACAACGAGGACTGAACATTACTCCGACCCAAACTGTTCACCATTCGGGCCCTCGAAGGACTTGCTGCCGTAGGCAAAGAACGAGACATACTTCGAGATATCCGAAGGATGACCCAAGATGGAGCAAAGGAGGAGTTGGTGACCAAGGCTGTCTTGGAGCTTTGGAAGGGACACTCATGCACTGTAAGGGCCTCGGAGTGGTCCGAACGAGACGGCCTACTGCTGTTTCAGGGGAAGACCTACATACTGAATGACCCCGAACTTCGGCGGTGTATCATATTCCAACATCATGATGTCAGAATTCAAATAATAGTGATAAATGTTGTGGATGAATGTTGTGTTAGTAAAAGTGTTCGGAAATATTCCTAACATTAACAGAATGGTTTTGAAAACTGAATAGAAATCCTACAGTAAAAGCGAATGGCTTTTGCAACGTCTGTGAATGATGTGCATAGTTCCGAAGAGACAGAGATTCCGAAAGGATTCTATCTCGTGGATCGAATGAACTTTGCAGTTCATGTCGATCACAGCCAATGATCTTACATTCCTTGAAGTGGATTTAACTAATAAAAGTGGAATAGGAGTGCTTACTCAAAAAATATAAAGTTGTTGTTGAAGTTGAGTTGGGAGTGAGTTGGCAAGTGTGAGTAGAAAATCAAGTTGACATACAATAATTGAACTAGGGAATATACATGCGAATGTGCGAGCTATATATTGAACCATTCAGAAGGAAGAGTGAATGGGAATGAGTCCATGATGGTTGGGAAAGTAGCTAAGGTACATGTATACTAATTAAAGACCATAGAAAACAAAGAACAAGGCAAGTAGGAAAATTGTGAATGAAGAAAAAGATTAACGGACCAACAATAACTCTTGAAACATGTTTCCGAGTCGCCTGGCTCTTCAGGTAGAACTAACCGTCCCTAAATCCTTCGGAGAGTGATCCTGAGGGCCTAGAACATTCATATCGTAGAGTATGATGATATGGAATGTCATCGCAAGCTTCCACACAATAGAAATAACTCAATCAATGAGTTCATTGGAAAAGATGGGGATAGTGATGGGGATAGTCAGGGTGCTTCTCTTCCAGAAAAGATTATGATCGGACCTGGTTATTGATTGTTTCACTAAACACTTCATGGAGTGATTCCTGAACTGGATTGGGTGGCCAGATCAAATGTGTGCGAAGTATTGAGGCAAGGGTGATTCGGAATTCGGAAGACCCATTCAGAAGGACTGATTTGGAAGGACAATGATATAGATGAGGTGTCCATATTGTGATCGTGACACATGACACCTGAGTAGCTGGGCATGCAGGGAGGTGGAAGACATTAGAACTCGTATCTCGGAAC
Organism: Ramaria sp. MG151; assembly: GCA_003314545.1. Classification (NCBI taxonomy): domain Eukaryota; kingdom Fungi; phylum Basidiomycota; class Agaricomycetes; order Gomphales; family Gomphaceae; genus Ramaria; species Ramaria sp. MG151. Next base: position 1,571 of record QMFG01002222.1, on the reverse strand, counting down.
TACTGGTGGCCACAGATGTCCAGGTACATTGGACAGTATGTGAAAACATGTGACCTATGCCTTTGCACTAAGCCACAAAGGACCGCAATGGGCGAGCTCCAGCCACTACCAATCCCCAAGCACCGATGGGACACAATCAGTGTCGACTTCATCGTTGAACTTCCAGAGGCCCAAGGGTTCAACGCGCGGTCACAGCATTAGGAGCCACTCGACTCTATCTCATGCATGTCTGGAAGCTGCATGGACTGCCGAGACAGATTGTCTCTGACCGAGGCCCACAATTTGTCTCGGAGTTCACGCGAGAACTTTACCGATTACTCGGTATCAAACTCGCGGCCACTACAGCTTACCACCCACAGGCCAACGGGCAGACCAAACGTGTTAACCAGGAATTAGAGCAGTACCTCTGGATATTTGTTGATGAACGCCAAGATGATTGGGACGAACTCCTCCCTCTTGCCGAGTTTCAGCACAACAACCATGTACACTCTGTGACCCAAGAGACACCTTTCATGTTGGACACAGGCCGACATCCTCGGATGGGATTCGAACCGAGACAGCCCAAATCCCACATGGAGACGGTGAACGAGTTCAAAGACTGAATGGAGAAATCATTAGAGGAGGCCAAATCAGCGTTAGCCAAGGCAAAGGATGACATGGCTCGGTAATACAACCAACGCTGAACCCCAGCTCCAGAATACAAGGTGGGCAACCGAGTATTTCTGGATGCTTTGGACATTCGGATGACCCAACCATCCCCAAAACCCGCACACCGCTACCTCAGGCCGTATGTCGTCCAATGGAGGGTCGGACGTAATGCATATCACCTTCAGTTACCATGGTCAATGGCTCAATTACACCCAGTGTTCAATATTGTCAACCTCCTCCCTGTTAAACTAAGAACAAGTATTCAGTCTTCGTCACGAAGCACTCTGTATTGTGGAGCAGCTACCTAAGAACAAGTATTCAGTCTTCGTCACGAAGCACTGAAGTCCTAGAGTATTCTAGCTACTTAGTTATATAGTATGGAAGGTAAAAATAGAAAGTGGTACGATGGAATAGAAAATGCCGGTCATAGATGGCCACCCACCGGAGTAAGTGGCTCGGCCTGAACAAGTGGCCTATGGTCTTGACACTCCCCCTCAGGCCGAACCCCCTTACTCCAATCCTAGCAGCTGGATGCACCTGTTGTGCTCAAAACGGTTCAGGGCCTTTGTAAGAAAATCCGCACCGTTTTGAGTTCCGGGGATGTGCGAAGAGCGAATAGTTCTTGATTGTATTAGGTCCCGAATGAAATGCCATTTTATGTCGATATGCTTTGATCTGCTATGAGAGACTGGGTTGCCTGATAGGGCAACTGCGCCGGTGTTATCAGAAAAAATATAGATAGGTTCACCGAGTGTCATAAACATTTCCTGACACAGTTGTTTTAGCCATATGGCTTCTTGGCATGCCATTCCAAGGGCATAGTACTCCGCCTCTGTTGTAGACAAGGCAATTGACATTTGTTTCTTTGATTTCCATGCGATAGGGCCGTTAGCGAACATGAACGCGTAACCGCTGGTTGACTT
>QMFG01002212.1:1443-21921 GCA_003314545.1 Ramaria sp. MG151 | reverse complement strand
CATTCTGCGTGAAAGCAGCCCAAAATAATCTTAACTTACCCTATACACTTACACACATGAGAGTCCTAGGACTATGATTATGTAAAACAATTGGGGCCAAGATAGATGAAGAGGAACTACAACCATTCTTGTGCCAGGGAGGGATCCTGAAGGGGATCCGCAACAGGAAAACTCAAATCCACAATAGCAGCCCCATGAGCAAGGCACAGTGAAGAATGAGAGGAATGCATTGACGGTTTCCTTAGAGAAAGTTGAGAGATGTCCAATAATACTCGAGTGGTGGATTAAATTTGTGCAACGTGAGAGTGACGCTGTGTAGAGACATTTCATTGAGACTGAGAACCTAGCGACCACGAGAAAGAAATGGGTCTGCTAATCTGCGTCAAATATGCCATGGTGTGCCAAGTATGGAGCCAGTGCAAGCTTATGCCGCTACTGAGATCCAGTAAGGTCAAATAACACAATGCAGATATGCATATTGCGACTAACAGCAATATCAAAGGATATCCAAGATATGACGTGCAGGGCGAGTGGAGGAACGTATGCCGTCGCCCATACATACAATGTTCCAATAACAAAGCAGCAAGGCATCAAGAAGCAGCAAGAAAAGGGAGTGGAGAGTGGGAGGAGTCCAAATGGAGCTCCGGTAACATAGCTTCGGTTTATGAAAGGCTTGGAAAAGGTGCATAGACAAGACGAGCGAAAGAGCATCGTTCTGGAGTTGTTCTTCTGCCCATGTACTATATCTATGTGGCGATGACAGTGAAATGGCGGGATGTAGACCATATAGGCCAAATGGACTGATTTCGACTACCAGGCCGCCTAAGCGATGAATCTAATGAGGAGTAGTGCATTTAGAGTCAACGGGGTGGGAAGAAGACGCGTAGTGGTTTGATTATAAATCAGTGGCGCCAGGGATAGAGAAACGTCGCCGAGAAATGATATTCACTGTTAGAAAAGGAGAATTTTGGAATCAGTTGGTGGTTGGTTGGAAAAGACAGTGCGAGCCATGTCCAGATCATAGCATAGAGTTACATTGATCTGATAAAGGCAAATCACGAGAAGATATGGATAGCGTAGAGTACATACACAATGTAGTCATGGTCTGTGACCTGTAGAAACTGTGATTATTGTCCATCTACCATGCGATCCCAGATTACGTAATCCACTGATGGATCAGTGATGCCGCCTTGAATAAAAACAGAAAAACAACATAAAAGTATTACTAACCTCAATTCAAAGCTTCAGGCTTTAGAATGCACTCTGTTTATATTTTTAGAATCAACTGGTGAAGAATCCCTGAGCCCATGCGAGCACGAACACACGCATATATGTGTTCGGACACAAACGGGCTCAAATAGCCAATTATCGGCAGCCACATGTCTCTGAAACACTTCCAAATGCACATAAAACAATCTATTTACCATTTCAATCCACCCCTATCGTCACCGATCCATGAACAAAGCTGATCACTTCTATTTCATTTAGACAAGCGCCTGTCAGAATCCAAATAATAGCAATAGATGTTGTGGATAAATGTTGGATTAGTAAAAGTGTTCGGAAACATCCCTAATAGTAATAGAGTGGTTTTGGAAAGCAAATGGAAATCCTACAGTAAAAGCGAATGACTTTCGGAATGTCTGTGAATGAAGTGCATAGTTCCGAAGAGATAGAGGTTCCGAAAGGATTCTATCTCGTGAATTGAATGAACTTTGCAGTTCATGTCGATCACAGCCAATAGTCTTACATTCCTTGAAGTGGATTTAACTAACAAAAGTTGAATTGAAGGGCTTACTCAAAATATACAGTTGTTGGTAAAGTTGAGTTTGAGAGTGAGTTTGGCAAGTGTGAGTAGAAAATCAAGTTGACATACGATAATTGAACTAGGGAATGTACATGCAAATGTGCTAGCTTATATACTGAACCATTCGGAAGAAAGAGCGAATGGGAATGAGTCCGTGATGGTTAGGAAGTAGCCAAGGTACATGTATACTAATTAAAGGCCATAGGAAACAAAGAACAAGAGTGGTAGGAAAATTGTGAATGAAGAAAAAGATTAACGGACCCACAATAACTCTTGAAACATGTTTCCGAACCGCATGGCTCTTCGGGTAGAATTAACCGTCCCTAAATCCTTCAGAGGGTCATCCTGAGGGTCTAGAACATTCATATCATAGAACATAATGATATGGAATGTCATCGCAAGCTTCCACACAATAGAAACAACTCAATCAATGAGTTCATTGGAAAAGATGGGGATAGTGATGGGGATAGTCAGGGTGCTTCTTTTTCAGAAAAGATTATGATCGGACCTGATTATTGATTGTTTCACTAAACCCTTCATGGAGTTATTCCTGAACTGGATTGGGTGACCGGATCAAATGTATGTGAAGCATTGATGCAAGGGTGATTTGGAATTCAGAAGATCCATTCGGAAGGATTGGTTCGGACGGACAAGGATATAGATGAGGTGTCCATATTGTGATCGTGACAGCACCCAGAGCTTCTAAATGAAGTTTCAAAATTTTCCTCTCCTTTTCTTTGTTCTTTCAGTTGAATATAATTATTGCATGCATGATCTGTAGTTCCCATAGCACACCAGATCGGTTTCAGGTGCTTTAGATAGATTTTAGTTACACATTTGTGCATTTTATCCCTCATGTAGATTGCAACCCCAGAACTGCTCCATCACCCTATTATTTTTCTTGGATTCACAAAGGACACTCACTAGCTAGATCTTCCCTTAAATATGCTTGTAGTTCTTGGTATAATCTAATGCAGTAAAAACTCCACACAAGTCTCCCATTTCCTGAATCTATCGTTCTATATCTCTGCAACTGTTTCTTTGTTAGCAAATCATCACCGGCCGTTTGCTCTCAATTCAAGTGATCTATACAACTCAATAGTTATCTCAAACTTGTTAAGTTTGAGCTCTTATTTCTGTTACAAGTGTCACATCAGTGTATGCAAACTTTTAGTGCTGACACTTTGCTCCCGCATCAGCCCATCCCCCGCATCTCTATTCAACTCTGCTTAGATTATCAAACAAGCGCTTAAAAATCGCTTTGAACAACTTCAATAAAATTCAAATAAACTTCAAATAAAATACAAAATAAATATAACAAATATTCCATTCTCTATTCTTATTAGAAACAAATTGAGAAAGATAACATGTGGATGGGACAGTCTCAGCATTTAGCAAAATACTTCCACTTTCGTATAGCTACTTCTTGTGGATATTGAACTCAAGCTCAATATTCTCAGTGATGAAGACCTTGTGTTAATACCCAAATCTTCATTATATCTATCTTAGTAGTGGAGGCTGACTGGACGTGGGTAGCAAGCCATTTGATGCCCAATGTGTCTTAGGGTTAGGGTTAGGGCCACTAATTAGGGATTCAAACAATATCAGCCCTGGTCAGACCATTCATCTAGGAATCATTATACTCGCTACGCACAGTGACACCTCTCTTTTTGTTAACCATCAATTCTCCGTCTGGATGCAGCCAACATCACCTACAACCAACCTTCTCACATCCTTCACCACAAAGACAGAGGAAAACTTGGGTGTCACGCGCTCTTGCTCACCTTGTCCATGTACCCTTCCTGGGACTCTATGTTTGAGGAAGTGTCGGCTACCACCTGCGACATGTAGCTTGACGAAGCAGCCATGGCGTGTCTCAGGCCAGCAGCACCCTCTAGCAACATGGGTGGGGTGGAGCCTTCAACTGAAGCAGGCATGGACTCCCCTGTCCAATGTATCTCTTGGAAATAGGCAAGATGCCACTAGGTGATGCTGACACCATAGGTGAGAGGCCTGCATCACAGACATTAGGTTACCTGACTGATACTGCATATAGTTTGTCTGTTATCATCATCTGTCACATCCATTTAGACCTCCTAGAGACGCATGCACATCCTAACCGAAGCACCCACTCATCTCCCCAACACATAGGTAGCTTCCATGCGGCCACACTATGGATCCACGATGCAGTCATGGACGAATTTGGTGACCGGAGCGTCCCCAAGACTCTCGACACTGGGACCAAATAGGAAAAGAGAATGGAAATATTTGTTTGTTTATTTTGTATTTTATTTATTTGTTATTTTGATTTTTGTTCAACTTCTTTTGAGGCGAGCTTTAAGCGCCTGTTAGATAATCTAAGGGAAAAATATATTCTAGCATGGGGGATGCGCTGATGTGGGAGCAAAGTGTCAGCACCTAAAGTTCGCGTACACTGATGTGGACTTGTAGATAGAGAGATAGTGCAAACTTAACGGATTTGAGATAACTATTGGGTCCAATATATCACTTGAATTGAAAGCAAACGGCTGGTGATGATTTGCTAACAGTGCAAGCGTTGTAGAGATATCAAGCAAGAGATGGAGAATATATCAGACTTGTGGAGATTTTTACTGCCTTGGTTTGTACCGAGAAATACAAGCGTACTTATAGAAAAATCTAGCTAGTAATCATTCTTTGTGTTTCCAAGGAAAATAATGGGGTGGTGGAGTGATTCTGGGGTCTCAAAAATGTACTAGGACCTATCTAAAGCATCTGAAACTGATCTGGATGCTATGGGAATTATAGATCATGCAATTAACAAGTATATTCAACTGAAAGAACAAAGAAAAAGATGAGGAAAAATTCTGAAACTCCATTTCAAAGCTCCGGGCACTTGTTTAAATGAAATAGAAGCGATCAGCTTCGTTCGGGGATCGGTGACGATAGGGGTGAGTGAAAATAGTAAATATATTGTGGTATATGCATTTGGAAGTGTTTCAGAGCCATGTGGGGCTCGATCGGTGGCTATTTGAGCCCGTTCGTGTCCAAAGCATATGTATGCGCGTGTTTGCATTTGCGTGGCCTCGGGGATTGTTTGCTGAGTAGTTCTAAAAATGTAAACAAAACATATTCTAAAGCCTAAGGCTTTGAATTGACATCAGTACTATTTTTATGTTGTTTTTGTGTTTTATTCTAGACGGTGCTACTGATCCATCAGTAGATTACACGATGCAAAGTTTGCACAATAGATGGATAAATAATAACAGGACCTCCTCATTGGACAACATTGAGCTCCAGGAGCGACATTCCTCTCACACCAAGCACATAGACATTGAAGAATATTCTTGGGCAGGAAGGAGTTTGGGAGAGCTGGAGAGTACAGCTCCTGCCCAAGAGTCACAGAGTTTGGGTAAGCATAGATTTCATTCTGATATTTTATTTAGGTGGCTGTTGGACTTGGATGGGCTGATATTGACCACAGGACCTGCTGAAGAATTTTGAATATATTGAAAGATATACTTTGTCATTTGATGTAGACTGGGATTATTTAATCTGTATATAAAAGTAGCGCAGGGAATAGGACTCTTCTGTTCACATACCACGTCTATGTGGTAATGAAGGTGAGACGGTGGGATGTAGACCATGTTGACCAATTTGACTGACCAAAGCTGATGTCGGTAAACCCTGTTTCAACTACCAGGCTGCCTGAGGGGCACATATAATTAGGAGTAGTGTGCTTGGAGTCAAAGGTGGTGGGAAGAAGACACGCACTGGTTCGTTCACAAATCAGTGATGCCTGGCATAGAGACACATAGCCAAGAAAAAGATATTTGCTGCCAGAAAAGAAGAAGTTAGGAGTGTGACGGTTAGTTGTAAAATACAGTGTGATCCTAGTATAGAGTTACATTGATCTGATAGAGGAGACTCATGAGAAGATAGAGCATGTAAATGGTGCATTCTTGGCTGTGACCTGTAGAAAAAAATGAGAAAGATGATATGTGGATGAGCCAGTATTGGAACTTACCAAAATAATTTGAGATTTGCATGGCTATTTCCCATGGCTATTGAACTCAAAGCTGGATATTCTCAAAGACAAAGGCCTCATGTTAATATCCAAAGTCCTCATTCCTGCATCTATTACTTTTCAAGAACTATAGTAGTGCAGCCTGGTAGGAGTGGAAATCCAGCTAGATGTGGTGCTCAAACAGTGACAAGCTCTTGTTCATATCCATATTGGTGTAGGAGGAAGGTCACAGGACCAGGATTCAAAAGTAAGTAACCATGAAAAGCATATGAACAGTGTAGAGTACTTCCACAGTATACATGTATCTGTGGGTTGTGACCTGTAGGAAAGAAAGATGTAAACGTGGGATGTCTATTCCACTCACTAGGAGCTAAAAGGTGGCAGGACCTTGCAGAATATGATCAGCTCCAAACGGACCAGACACTAGGCATATCACCGCTATTCCCGATGATCAAACCTTGAATTTGGAGCTTCTCCTGATGTCCATTGAGATATAGAAGCACCCAGCTGTCCCGTGTCCATGTCTCCTGATGAGTTGCAACATCCACAACGATCTGCACCTGTAAGATGTGAGTGAGCCTGCAAATCAAGTTGGGGTTCTTGAAGCCTGATATGGTCTGCAGAAACACCCATTTAGTCCCAATGTCTATCATCGCCAAAATCACGCACTGTAAGCAAGGGTGGGGTGAGCCAAGCTCTCAGCACTTGCCCCCCACTTGCGCTTTCCCTTAACCACTCTGTATATCTGTGGTTATTGAAGATGAAGCTGTTATTCTTAGTGAAAAGAAACCACAAAACAAGGTGCCATTCTTTTGCCATAACACCTTCACCCCTATCCACTTTCCCACTCTGCTAGGGGCATTGTTGTCGGACGAGCTCTTGCCTCGCATTGTTCTATCGTCTCTGGCAATCGAAGTTTGGCATCGCCCATAGTCATGATGACAGGAAGGAAGTGTCACTGATGATGTTCACCATGCGGACTCGTTGGCATTATGTCATTTGGATACAGCGCGATGACGATACTATCTTTGTCGCTCGCCAATTCCCGAATGCTATAAGGCTTGCATGTTATGTTCATTCGTCTCTATCGTCCTTACACCCCAACGCATTATCCGCTTATCACTATGAATGTCTTCTCAACAGAACCTCGAAACAGTTATACCACAAACGTTAGATTTGTGAGTAACCAGCCCTGTCCAACCTTAAATGGCTCTTACAAGTTGTACGGTTTGGCTTCACAACATGTCTCTACTGCCGCTCTTGGTGAGGCGAGTAATTGTGCATAGAACCTTTTAATATCATTGCTTCGAATGGCACTCTTTGTGTATCATATGCTTCTGTCGCTTTGCCTCGAAGTAAAACATATCTGGAGTAGAAGATTCAAACTAGGAAAAATCCTTTACCTTCTGGTACGGTACCCTCTCCTTTTGTTCTTATTCTTTCCATTGCCAACATTTTCAACTGTGAAGGTTAGATGTTATAGTTTACTGAATGATCAGCGCTCACGTATCCATCTAGTAAGTTTTCATGTCGCTTGACACAGTGTCTAATGTCAAAATAGGGCATGCAACGACTGGACACACTTTGTTGATAGTATCCTAGTGTTACCACTCTTGGGCATACAAGGTGACGATGTTCCTCATTACCGAATGATATGCTCATGTGTGTATCTTTCCAGGGCTGCTAATGGCCCGCCCATATCGCGTATTGGCGTAAAAGAGCATCGTGCTCGATCTTCTCTTTATTGGCAGTATCACGTACACTGCGGTATGTCACTCCTTTTTCTCGCTTGTCTCACAGTAAGAAGATAGATGCGGGATTGAGGACTTCGGACATTCACACAGAGAGTTTGTCCCGGGAATATTTGAGTTCTGATAGCTATACAAAAGTGGAATATTTTGGCAAGTGCCGAGACTGGCTTGTCCACGTCTCATCATTCACAACTTGTTTTTCTACAGGTCACGTACCATGAATACACCTGTACTTATACAGCATCATGGATGTACCCTACGCTGATCCTCCCTGTGATTCCCTCTATCGGAACAACTTAACTTTATGCTATGACATGTGCACGATAGTGCATTTCAAATATATTTTAACTAATCACTGACTGATCCTTCTTCTCTTCCTATCGATTTTCCTTTTATGGTAGTGAGTATCTTTTTTCAGCTACGCATCTCTATTCCTGGCATCACTGATTTCTAGACAGACAACTACGCATCCTCCTCTCACTACCGCTGGCTCTAAAAACATCAGTACTCCTCATCGCATATGGGACACCAGCGGCTAAGTAGTCGTAGATATTTAACCGACATCAGCTCCAGTAGACGAATGGACTGACCAGAGCTGATATCTGTTGAGTGGCCATTCAGCGGGCATCTGCGTGGGAGTCCCTCCGTTCCATACTCCCACACCCACCCCACAAATTGAAAATACAGTGTTGCATAGGATTAACGGTGGACACGTTCCCATATCCATTTTCTGATAAGACACTGATAAGATCCAGAGGTTATTTGAGTGAGACGAAAAAACAACATTTCTGAGTCAGGGCTTATGGATGAGCATAGAAGTCTCATATTATAGTGAAGGGATAAGTGAATGTAATTTATTTGTTGAAATTGGGGATGGGTTGAAACCACCCCAATTCTTTAGGGAAGGAGGTATACTCGTGGAACATGACTTCAGGAAAAGGTTATGCATGATTGAGTCAACGATTGACCTGACTAACATACCGGGTATGGAAATAAAGTGAATAAAATCCTCAGTGTGTGTCAACACTATATATTGGAGAATGCTACCTAGTGAATAAACTAGAGAGTTTTCAGCTACTATAAATCATATGTTTTACATTTGGCTCACTTTGACACACACTGAGGAGAGGGAGTACGTGGGTGTGTCTCACCCGCATATATACTCTTCGCGGCCGTTTGGCGCCCAGAGCGTCGGGTGGCCAAACTACCGGCTCCAACCCAAATTCTGGGACGCTTCGCGTAGACTCGACGCGGGAGCAAATCGTAAAGGGCCGCGTCGAGTAATAGCACAAGAAATAGAAGTACAGACCTGATAAAATCACTAGAAATATAGGAAAAATTCTGAAAAATATACTAGATGATTTTAGGTCCTTTTGATCGAAGAAAATAAAGGAAATGAGATTTCAATATATTTGGCTTGCCATGAGGGTGTGCTATATGTATACACTCAACAGACCGGACACTTGGCTGATCGCCGCGACTTTCGATATTCAGACTTCAGATTCCGAACCTCTCCGGATTTCCATCGAGCCTTGGCGGTTCTGAAAGTAGAAATTGCAAGAGTCGCGTATCATTCAAATCCGGAGCAGGTAATGATTCCGATGACAGCCGAGCAGCAAAGCACATTTACACTACAGCACAACAACAAGTAAGAGAATTATAACCTTATATGAGTCTATAGACGCGCCCAGCGTCTCACATTTAGCGCTGATATCCAGCTTCTACGAAGCTTAGCCACGTACAGTAAGAAAATAGCCTTTCGCGGAATCAAATTGGACCGGACATCACGGCTATTCTTTGAATTCGGACCGTGCCTGGGGATGCAGTGTATAGGCGGCCCCAGCTTCTCAATTCTAGCGCTTATCACTATTCAAACTTCGACTTCGGAACGTGCCTGAGAATGCAGTCTATAGGCGCGGTCAGCGTTTCACCTTTAGCGCCGATATGGGGCTTCTGCGGCTTAGTCGTGTATAGCCGACTAATACTTATCGCTTGTTTAGGCATAGACAACGAGGTTGTATGTTTGTATTCTGACTCTGCCTGCCAATTAGCGACAATAGGGACCAAAATCAGTGACAAGACCGTTGGCGGAATTTAGCTCCCACGGAGCGTGAAGGCAATGGGTCCCAGGAAAATGAATTTATGTGCAGTAGAAAAAAAAGCTTGAGGTAGCTAGTGAGATTAAAGCCTGAACCTATGAACTTCAGAATGTTCAACTTGTTACAGGTATCATGGCATAAACATACCTCGAACTATTCCCGAGTAGCCGTGGCGCTAAAGCGGAGACGGGACCTTTTGCAGAATCGAATTGGGTCACCGTTTGATCACACCCTTGTTGTCTTGGTACGTCGCTTTCACTATTGTTGATAGCACCGCTCACCCACCAACCCCTCTGTACCTTGAGCACTCTAGCGGGACATTCCAGCGTGTCTAACAAAAATTAGATAATGTTTGGGTGATTCCATCGGCGCAACGCCCAAGAAACTCCTTTTCTGCTGCGACACAAATATACAGGCGTGGAGGTTTGCCACATTTATATGTCTTATGTCTGTTTAACCCTAAACCTAAGTCAATAGGATCAGACACTTGGCTCTCAGCGCTATTTCCAACCATCAAATTCGGAACGTGCCTGGGGATGCAGTTGATGGACGCCGCCAGCTTTTCAATTTTTAGCGCTGATATGTGGCTTGTCTTCTACGCGAAGGTCTGTTTAACCCTAACCCTAAGAATAGCTGTTCGCAGCATCTAATTGTTTCTGGCCAGAGACTTGACTATCAGCGCTATTTTCAATCTTCAAGTTCGGAACGTGCCTGGGGATCCAGTCGATAGACGCCGCCAGGTGTCCAGTTTTAGCGCTGATATGCGGCTCATCTTCTACGAGAAGCTGAGTCATGTATAGCTAAATGTAGTCCTTATTTAGACATAGACAAAGAGGTTCTAATACCGTGCGGCAATAGAGATTAAAAACAGTGACAAGACCGTTCGCGGAATTTAGCTCCTACGGAGCGGGACACGGAGGGGGACATTCCAGCGTTTTTAACTAAATTTACATAATTTTTTGTTGGAGGTGAATCCTAAGAACTAGTGTGCTGAAGGATGATCACAGACACTGGAGAACAGATGGTGAATACTCTGTTAAAGAGAGGATTCCCACGTCTCCAGGGATTAATGGCGGGTTCGCTTACGTAATAAGCGCCCATACAAAGAGCAATACACAGGGATTAGGAATTAATCTCAACATTTTTGGCTTATTCCATCCACACAACGTCCAAGTAAATCTTTTCACCTCTGTGACGTATGCAGGATACGAAGACAAGAAGTATTTGTATGTCAGCTTCACCCTAACTGTAAGAAACTAGCCTTTCGCGGAATCAAATTGGCTCGGACCGGACATCACGGCTATTTACAATCTTTGAATTCGGAACGTGCCTGGGGATGCTGTCCGTAGGCGCCGGCAACTTTTCAATTATAGCGCTTATCCGCCATTTAAACTTCGACATCGGAACGTGCCTGAGAATGCAGTCTATAGACGCGCACAGCATTTCACTTTTAGCGCTGATATGCGGCTTCTATGAGAAGCTTAGCCGTGTATAGCCAACTAATGCTCATCATAATTTACTCCTTGTTTAGGCTTGTATTTCTTGCGTATTTGATCCCAGTCTGCATCTTCATTACATGACAAAATATATCTTTCAATATCTTCAAGCTTCTTCAGCTGGCCCTGTGGTAAATATCGGCTCATCTAAGTCCAACAGCCGCCTCAATAGAAATTCAGAATGAAAAGTATGCGTACCCAGACTCTGCGACTCTTCTGCAGCAGCTGTGCTCTCCAGCTCTCCCAAACTCCTTCCCGCCCAAGGAAATTCATCGAGGTCTATGCGCTCGGTGTGAGAGAAATGTCGCTCCTGGATCTCAATGTCGTCCAACGAGGAGATCCCAGTGTCGAGAGTCTCGGAGACGCTCCGATCACCAAATTCGTCCATGACAGCGTTGTGGATCCGTCGTGTAGCCGCATGGAAGCTTCCTATGTGTTGGGGAGATGAGTGGGTGCTTCCGTTGGGCTGTGCATGCATCTCTAGGAGGTCTAAATGGATGCGACAGACGATGATAACAGAAAGGCTATATGCAGTATCAGTAAAGTACCCTAATGTTTGTGGTGTAGGTCTCTGACCTCTTCTGGATGAGACTAAGGACTCGAGCAATGATAAGCTATTGGGAATAAATAAGCTGAATTTTCAAGCGGTTATAGCGAAAGAAGGATTCACTGGTAAGACCTGTGATAATCATTTCATCAGCAAAGCCTACAAAGAAGAGAACTGGTAATACCTTGTCAAGGATGGTGGTTGTCAGTGTCATTGTGAGCACAAATCTGATCGAGTATTAGACACCGCACTGAACAACAATCGCGAAGCATATACCCATATCGCATGACACCTGGATTATTATTAGCCACCGTATGCCACATGACTGGTATTACTTACTTTGTTCGGCCAGAGCCCGAGTTAACGACTTTGACTCGACTGCTCGGAACTCTCGTAGCTGCTTCAGGGTTCCCAGGGTGTTAGAAAGTGTGACTGCAACTACCACCGTGTCGAAAGTGATGAATAATAGATTTTCAATGAATCCCACTGGAAATCACATGAGTGGTTTACTTATAGCAAACCAAGAGACGTCTCACCCCTGAAAACAAAGACAATACACACGTCATCAAGAAACGTTTTACCATGACTTAATCGAAGGTTGTTCACCACCGTATCAGTTGCTGTGCAACTGGCAATGATCGTACTATACTATGAATCGCCAGAGATGTTACAGCGAGGGAAATAAGAACAAACAGGGACATACCACATTGCACGTGACACCGCCAATAAAGAGAAGACCAAGCACCAAGCTAACCGTTTTCCTGTAGCGGGATACGACATACGCACGGGCCATTAGCAGTCCTGGAAGGATAAGCACATGAGCCTATCATTTGGTAACGAGAGACACCGTCACCTTGTACTCCGATGATTGTTAAAATACCCATGATACCATTCAAGTGCATCCAGTTGTTGCATGCGCTATTTTGACATTAGACACTGTGTCAAGCGACATGAAAACTTACTAGATGGCTATGTGAGCACGGGTCATTCACTAAGCTATAAACCCTCACCTTCAAAGTTGAAAATGATGGAAGAGATAATAGTACCAAAAGGGGAGAGTACCGTGCCAGAAGGTATAGGATTGTTCCTATTTTGAATCTTCTGCTCCAGATATGTTTTAATTAGAGGTGAAGCGTCAGAAGCATATCATACACAAAGAGTGCTATTCGAAGCAATGAGATGAAAAGGTTCTATGCAAAATTACTCGCCTCACCAAGGGCGGAAGTAGAGACATTGAAAGGCCACACTGTCCAACTTGTAATTGTCATCAACGTTGAACAGAGCTGATTACTCACAAATCTGACGCCTCCTGGATAACCGTTTCGATGTTCTGTTGAGAGGACATCTGGAGTGATGAAAGGATAATGGGTTGGAATGAAAGAATGATAGGTACGAATCAACAGAAAGTGTGGGCCTTATAGCATTTTGGAATGGGCGAGCGACAAAGATAGTATCGCCATCCCGCTGCAGCTAAATGACGTGATGACAACGAGTGCGCATGGTGAACATCATCAGTGGCACTACCTTCTTGTCGTCGTGACTATGGGCGATGCCAAACCTCGATTGTCAGCGGTGATGGAACAATACGAGGCAAGACCTCGTCCGACAACAAACGCCCCTAGCAGAGTGGGAAAATGGAGGGGGTGAAGGTGTTGCGGCATAGGAATGAGACCTTGTTCCATCCTTGGTTGTCACTGGGAATAGCAGCTTCACCTTCAACAGGCGGCGAGATACAGAGTAGTGAGGGGAAAGCGCAAGTCGGCGGCAAGTGCTGAGACCTTGGCTCACCCCCTGCTTACAGTGCAGGATGGACATTGGGACTAAATGAGTGATTGTGCCAACCATATTAGCATTCAAGAACCCTGAGTTGCTCTGGGGGCTCACATCTTACAGGTGCAAATATTTGTGGATATTGCAACTCATCAGGAGACATGGACACAGAGGACATCTCGGTGAACGAATCATCCTTGTTGACATAGACATCGCACGGAAATTAACAGATTTGTGCTAATTGGGACAACCTTGTCCAGATCTGGAGGGCTTAAAGTGATGGGCTCGGAGGGCACGCTCGGAGGTTATTAGAACTATGTGATGTCTGTCGTATTGTCGCCTGACAGGAAATGTAGTTCATGGCTTGAACGATGACAATAATTCAAATATTGAGCGCGAGTACCGGTGAGAATGTCTCGGTCTCAGAAACAGCCAAGTAACCTGGTGCAAATAAGTCCCAAGTTTGTGAATATCATCCATCATCTGGCTCCTTGTTACCATGGCTATGGGCGTCGACCGCCAGAGATGAAACGACAATGCGAGGCAAGACCTTGTCCGAGAACAAACACCTCTATGATGAAAGCTTTCCTAAATAGTCAAGGAACTTTCTCTCCTTGTTTGTCACTGGTAACAACAGCTTCAGCTTCAATAACCATAGAGATAAAGAATCACGAGGGGGGAAAGCGCGCATGAGCGCCAAATATTGAGACCTTGGCTCACCCACACCTTATCTGTAATTCTCGCAGAACATAGATTCCACAACGATGGACATTGGGACTAATGCTGGTCATCCACCCTTCGATCACTTGCTTTTTATCTTGGCAACAAGTGCAATATTTGTAAAGTTGCAACTCATCGGGAGACTCGGGCACGGAGAACGACATCTCCAGGGACATACGATTCGTATTCTGTCAACACAGGCGTGGCATGAAAATTTATCAAACTCGAGTGAATTTGGACAGCCTTGTTCAAATCTGCACAGCCTAAGGTGAGATGAGCTCGGAGCTCACGCTGGGCGGTTGTTCGAGCTCTGTGACGTCCCTTGAATTGTCGCCTGATGGAACATGCGTAGTGCGCTGTGGAATGACGACATTGATTCAAATCTGGAGTGCGAGTACAGGTGAGATGGAGCGCACGATAGAGTCGGAGGTCGGCAGAGTAGCAGCGAAATTCATTGCATCGTCGCCTGATTTGGAAATGGGGAGCTGAGATATAGGTACAGATGAGATGGAACGCACTGTATATTTGGAGGGTCGGTCGGATTTGGCGATGGCTACTATATTGTCGCCAGCTGATGCGCGCCGTGGTAGTGTCCAACTCCAATGAAAATGTGGTTCAGACCTGGATGACAGGCACAAGGGGCGTATCAATTTTGCAAGATTCTAGATCACACTGAATCAATCATCAAGGCTGAAGAAAAGCCCTGAAATTGGAGATGATCCATACCGAGACACCGACTCATCTCGGCGAATAACCTCCATCAACAGAAAGATCGGATGTTACGCAGGGTTCTGTATCCATCGTTGACTTTCCATTCCAAACAAACGTCTGTAGAGTTACTGCCGCTCGGGATTCTCTCATAGGGTTAAGGTTAAGCTAATCCACAGACAGACGCTGAGGACACTGTCACAGGCCGGCAGATGTCAGAATATGAAAGACATACAGATATGAGGCTTACTTGGAGAGTCACACAGGTAGGTGAACAAGCGATTGACCTACCACGAAGAACGCTTCCCCGTACCACAACAGTCCCGTCATCTACCACAATACTATACCCATTGGCACCCATATATTCTAACCATCCCCGAAGCCAAGTCTTTAAACCGACAGCCATAAGTATACTTGCCCCCGGAATCCACCCTTTTCTCAGGATAATGCCTCTAAAGTCCCCAGCGAGATGATACCACCAGAAAAAGTGGGATGATAGATAAGGGGATGTCAACTTTGAATGTCATATAGGAATTCTGTGCTATTGGAAAACATCGAGTTCAATAAGATATTGTCGAATGGAGCGATGCGGACATGAAAGAAATCGTACTTTGGTGTCGGTACCCCACTAGCTCGTAAGATATGGGCGCTTCCTCGACACATCAAACGTGCCATGTGGATATGAAATTTCACTAGATTAAATGGATTGACAGAAATGGTCGCACGCAGTAGTTGGTCCAAATCGCGTGTCGTGAACTCTTCATGCGTTTTGCGTCCTACTGGGGTCGGGATAGTGCGTTCCACATTGGTGGAATTCCCCAGATGAGGGTCCTGGGGTTCCGAGCCTTCCACAGAAGTGTCCGGAGGCATGGGATACTGGGTAAATGGAGGGACGCCGTAGAAGTGACCTGGGGGAATGGGATCCATCATTGTGACAGGACGTGACTGTGCGCAGCTAAAATTTGCACACGGTCACTTAATAATTTTTAGCATTTACGGAATATACCGAAGCTAATAATTATGAGCAACTAATACACTCTATTATCTACTCAATCCCCTGAACAGATGGTCCGCCGTACCTTGAGCACTCTAGTGGAACATTCCAGTGTTTCTAACTAAAATTACATAAAAATTACATAATTTTTGGGTGATTCCAGCTGCGCAATGTCCAAGAAACTTCTTTTCCGCTGCGACACAAATATACAGGATAAGTGAAGATGTCTGTTTTGTTAAGAATTGAGAGATACAGCAGCAAGTAGAGATAGACAGAGAGTGATAACAATACTCTTGAAAAGAATTTCAACTCAAAAACTCGAAAAATGACTGGAAAACCCAATGTTCTTTACTGTAGATAATGTCCTTCTTATATACAAAAGAATTCAGGAGTTTTGAGGCATGATATTCTCGGATAAATGTCATAAAATAGGGAAAAGGGATGATAATGGGGCTAGGGGTGAAATATGGAAGAATATTGTTCATAAATGTTCAGGATAATAAAGGAGGTTAAATGCAAAGTTGTGTGGAGCTTGTTCTGGGTTAAATGGAATGTGGAGCAATAGAAAATTGATCAATAGAAAGAAGGGGGGAAAAATATAGCAAAAAGTCAAGGGGACTTGCCCCTGGATGTCCATAGAGTCAATTAAGGGGATTTGAGTTGTGGAATAGCATAGGGAGTTGGGGGAATACTTCCAGGAATGTTATAGGGTGGAGGGGGCTCGTTTGGACCGCATATATGTAGGTCCCTCGACTCGGATGAATATTTTGAGTGATTTTTGAGGAGGTGGTGTTCCCTGGCTCATGATGATGTTTTGACTCGATTTGACTCATTGTAGGCTCGGTTTTTTGACTCGAAATGATTTTAAGATGCAATGGGCTGTTGAGGATATGTGGGATATTTTTCCCCTCGACTTGGAGTGCAGAATGAATAAAAGAAATTGTGGTGATGTGATAGGAATGATGGCTGAACAAAAGAAATATCAAAAGAAAAATAGTAGAGAAATATGTCCATATCTTTGCTCAATTTCCTTCCTAACATGTTTAATCCTAACCCTTCAAGAGCTGTTCGCGGAATCTAATTGTTTCAGACTGGACACTTGGCTTATCACCACTCTTCTCAATCTTCAAATTCGGAACATGCCTGCGCCGCCTACAATTAGCACTGAAATGCGGCTCATCTTCTACGAGAAGCTGAGCCATGTATAGCTAAATGTAGTTCTTATGTAGGGATATACAAAGAGGTTGTATATGTATTCTGATACCTCGCGGCAATAGAGATTAAAAACAGTGACAAGACCGTTCGCAGAATTTAGCTCCTACGAAGTGGGACATTCCAGCGTTTGTAACTAAATTGAGATAATTTTTTTGATTCCATCTGCACAATGTCCAATAAAATCTTTTTCCTCTGCGCAGCATACGAAGACAAGAATTTGTATGTCAGCTTCACCTAACTCTCAGAAAATAGCCTTTCACGGAATCAAATTAGACCGGACATCACGGCTATTCACGATATTTGAATTGGGAACGTGCCTGGGGTTCTATAGGCGCTGCCAGCTTCTCATCTAGCGCTTATCACCGCTATTCACTTTGAATTCTGAACATGCCTGAGAATGCAGTCTATAGATGCGCCCAGCTTTTCACTTTTAGCACTGATATGCGGCTTCTACAAAGCTTAGCCATGTATAGCCGACCAATACTCATCACATTTACTCCTAATTAGATGTGACCCTCAGGCAGCCTGGTAGTTGAAACAGGGTTTTACCGACATCAGCTGTGGTCAGTCAAATTGGTCAACATGGTCTACATCCCACCATTTCACCTTTGTCACCACATAGATGTGGTATGTGGACAGAAGAGTCCTATTCCCCGCACTACTTTTATATATGGATTAGATAATCCCAGTATACATCAAATGACAAAGTATATCTTTCAATATATTCAAACTTCTTCAGCAGGTCCTGTGGTCAATATCAGCTCATCCAAGTCCAACAGCTGCCTGAATAAAATATCAGAATGAAATCTATGCTTACCCAAACTCTGTGACTCTTGGGCAGGAGCTGTACTCTCTAGCCCTCCCAAACTCCTTCCTGCCCAAAAATATTCATCAAGGTCTATGTGCTCAGTGTGAGAGGAATGTAGCTCCTGGTGCTTGTCACGATCACAATCTAGGCCGTTACATTGTTTCTCCTCCAAACCACAATCTCCGAATGCTTCCAAAAGCCTCCTTCAGAACTCTGAAATAATCCTTCCTCCATCCTTCGCATATATTCAATCTGGTCACCCAATCTAGTTCATCAAGCACTCCAGTTGATGTTTAGTGAAACAATCACTGATCAGGTCCAATCATGGTCTTTTTTTAGAAAGAACCACCCTGACTATCCCCATCACTATCCCCATCATTCACAATCAACTTATTGATTGAGTCATTCATATTCAATCAAAGCTTGTGATGACATCTCATATTGTTAGGCTCTATGATATGAATGTTCTAGACCCTCAGGATCACCCTCCGAATGATTTAGGGACGGTTAGCTCTACCTGAAGAGCCATGCGATTCGGAAACACGTTTCAAGAGCTATTGGTAGTCCATTAATCTTTGTCTTCATTCACAATTTTCCTACTTGCCTTGTTTTTTGTTTTCCATGGTCTTTAATTAGTATACATGTACCTTAGCTACTTCCCGACCCTCACGGACTCTTTCCCATTCACTCTGCCTTCCAAATGGTTTGGTATATAGCCAGCACATTTGCATGTATATTCCCTAGTTCAATTATTGTATGTCAACTTGATTGTTTTACTCATACTTGCCAACTCGTCCTAAATTCACCTTGAACAACAACCTCATATTTGAGTAAGCACTCCAATTCTACTTTTATGAGTTTAACCCACTTCAAAGAATGTGAGATCATTGGCTGTGATCGACATGGACTGAAAAGTTCATTTGATCTACAAGATAGAATCCTTTTGGAACCTCTATCTCATCGGAACTATGCATTTTGTTCGCAAACATTCCGAAAGCCATTCGCTTTTACTGTAGGATTTTTATTCACTTTCAAAACCATTCTATTATCATTAGGAACATTTCTGAACAGATTCGCTAACACAACATTCATCCACATCTTTTATCACTGATATTTGGATTCTGACAGTGCTCAATGTCATCCAATGAGGAGGTCCCAGTGTTGAGAGTCTCAGGGACACTCTGGTCACCAAATTCATACATGACGGCATCGTGGATCCATATGTGGCTGCATGGAAGCTACCTATGTGTTGGGGAGATGAGTGGGTGCTTCCATTAGGATGTGCATGCGTCTCTAGGAGGTCTAAATGGATGCGACAGATGATGATAACAGACAAACTATATGCAGTATCAGTCAGGTAACCTAATGTTTGTGATGCAGGCCTCTCACCTATGGCATCAGCATTACCCAGCGGCATCTTGCATATTCCCAAGAGATACATTGGACAGGGGAGTCCATCGCCTGCTTCACATGTAGGCTCTACCCCAGCCATGTTATTATTTATTATCTACCCTACGAATAATGGATTACATAATCCATCTGATGGATCAGTAGAGCTGCCTGAATAAAATAGAAAACAACTACAAAAACATTGCTGATGTCAATTCAAGGCTTTTAGCCTTAGAAAACTTTTGTTTATATTTTTAGAATCAGTTGATGAAGCATCCCCAAGCCCATGCAATCGTGAACAATCGCATACATGCATTCAGACACAAATGGGCTTACATAGTCAGCAATTGACATCCATGCAACTCCAAAATACTTCCAATCATCGATATAACAACTTATTTACCATTTCCATCCACCCCCTATCATCACCGATCCACAACCAAAAGCCGAACACTTCCATTTCATTTGGAACAAGTGCCCAAAGCTTCGAAATGAAGTTTCAGAAGTTTTCCAATCTTTCTTCTTGTTCTTTTCACTGAAAATAAATTGTTGCATCCATGATTTGTAGTTCTCATAGCACATAGATCAGTTTCAGGTGCTTTAGATAGCTATTAGTTCCAATTTTGTGCATTTCAACCCTCATGTAGATTCCAACCCCAGAACCACCCCAACACCCTGTTATTCCTTACTGATTCACAAGAGACTCACACTAGCTAGCATTTCCCTTAAATACACTTGTATTTCTCAGTACAATCTAAGGCAGTAAAACTCCACAAAGTCTCCCATTTTTTGAATCTCTAGCTTTATATCTCTGGAACCGCTCTACTGTTAGCAAATCGTCACTGGCTGTTTGCTTTCATTTCAAAGAATCTATATGACTCAAAAATTATCTCATTCTTGTTAAGTTTGCACTTTGTCTCTATCTACAAAGTTCACGTTATAGTACACAAACTTTAAGTGCTGACACTTTACATCCGCATCAGTGCATCCCCTGCATCTCAATATATTTCTGCTTAGATTAGTGCACAAGTGCGTAAAACTCACAACAAAGAAACTTGAACAAAACTTGAACAAAAATACAAATAAAATATAAAATAAATATAACAAAATTTCTACTCTCTTTTCTTATTAAGCCATGCTGCTAGAGGGTGCTGCTGGCCTGCGACATGCC
>QMFG01002210.1:692-31735 GCA_003314545.1 Ramaria sp. MG151 | reverse complement strand
ATCTTTAGGATCACTTGGCGAACGATCCCCGAGGCAATGCAGGGATGAACGTGCGCATATATGCGCTTCAGACACGAACGGGTTCCAATAGCCACCGATCGAGCCCCGCGTGGCTCTGAAACACTTCTATCCACCCTTACGACATTCCAACTTCTATTCCTGATCACCCCTATCGTCGCCGATCCACAAATGAAGCCGATCGCTTCGATTTCATTTAAACAAGCGCCCGGAGCTTCAAAATGGAGTTTCAGAATTTTTCTCATTGTTTTTTCTTGTTCTTTTGGCTCAGTATAGTAGTGAAACACATGATCTACATTTCCTACCACACCATGATCTGTTTCAGAACTTTTAAACATGTTTTTAGTACATTTTTGTGCATTCTTTCCCTCATATAGTCTCCAACCCCAGAATCACTCCATCGCCCCAATATTCTTCTTGGGAACACAAAGGACAATTATTAGCCAGCTCTCACTATAAGTACGCTTGTAAATTTCTTCAGAATCTAAGGCAGTAAACCTCCACATCTCTGTTACAATCTCCACATCTTTGCTTGATATCTTTGCTACCCTTGCTTTGTTAATGAATCGTCACTGGCCGTTTGTCATCATTTCAAGGACTCTATTCAACTCAGTGCTCATCCCAAAACCGTTAAGTTCTCACTATCTACCTATCTACAAGTCCGCGTCTCTGTACGCAAACTTTAAGGGCTGATATTTTGATTCCACATCAGTGTATCCCCCATGCTAGAATTTACATCTCACTTAGATTATCTTTTAGGTGCTTAAAGATTGCCTCAAGTAAACTTGAAGAAAATCTCAAAAACAAGTCGAATAAATTCAAATAAAATATATAAAAATTTCTACTCTATTTCTTATTAATATCAGCTTATGATAGGATACTGAACTTCATTTATTTATAGCTCTAGTTGTGCTGCCTTTCTACAATATACACCATATGAACCTGTCTTATCCTTTTTATACACAATAGCAAATACAAGTACAATTATTAATGATCAGTAAAGACTGCTGAAAGTGCAAATATAAATCACATGGTACATTTTCATATATCTCAATATATTTGTGAGTATATAACTGGCAGCCAAATTCTTACATTTTCATATACCTCAATATATTTGTAAGTACATAACCTGGATTATCCATGGATATATATAACCCATTATTAAGGTAAAGCAACATGAAAACCCATGTGTTGATACAAACATAGTATTTATTAATCATCTTCTACTCTTCTGGTGGTAGTTTTCACTGCTATTAATGACCTTGAAGGCATCCAAAACCAAATACTTGCCTTGGTAGCATAAATGTATAAGCTGTGCAAAGAAAAAAAAACAAGAGAAATTTCTGGGAGGGTGGGGAGGGGGAATCGGACCTGCCATGCGAAGCATCGGCCTACTTCCACAAGTAATAATTTTATTGGTTGAGATATTGCAATTTTTTGACAGTGACTCATTGGACCAGTTTTGTTGCTCTTGTCTAGATGATCAAAAACTCATTATAATTAATATTTGGTATATCCCCCTTCTGCCTTCAGCATAGCTAAAACCTTCCTAGGCATACTCTCAATCAATCCCTGACACACTGAAGGCTCTATCTAATAAGAAATGAAAAGGAAATTTTTATTATTATTTTATTTAGATTTATTTGAATTGTTTTGATGCTTTTCTTCAAGTTTGTTTGAGGCGACTTTTAAGCGCCTAAGAGATAATCTAAGCGGTGTGTGAATTCTAGCGCAGGGGATGCACTGATGTGGAATCAAATGTCAGCGCTTAAAGTTCGCGTACAGTGACGCGAGCTGTAGGTAGAGATATAACTGTAACTTAACAGTTTTGAGACAAATACTGGGTTCAATAGAATGCTTGAAATGATGACGAACGGCCAGTGACGATTCGTTAACAGAGGAAGCGGTGTTGAGATATCAAGCAAAGATGTAGAGATAGTTCTGAGAGTGTGGAGGTTATACTGCCTTAGATTCTGGAGAAATTTACAAGCGTACTTATACTGAGAGCTAACTAATAATAGTCCTTTGTGTTTCCAAGAAAAATACTGGGGTGATGGAGCGATTCTGGGGTTGCAGTCTACATGAGGGGCAGAATGCACAAAATAGTACTAAAGACATCTGTAAAACTTCTGAAACTGATCGTGGTGTGGTAGGAAATATGGATCATGTGTTTCACTACTATACTGAGCCAAAAGAACAAGAAAAATATTGAGAGAAAATCCTGAAACTCCATTTCAAAGCTCCAGGTGCTTGTTTGAATGAAATCGAGGCGATCGGCTTCATTCGTGGATCGGCGACGATAGGGGTGATCAGGAATAGAGCTCATAGTGTCGTAACAGTGGATGGATCTGTTTCAAAGCCACGCGGGGCTCGATCAGTGGCTATTGGAGCCTGTTCGTGTCCGAAGCGCATATATGCGCACGTTTGTCCCTGCATAGGCCGAGGATCGTTGGCCGAGTAGTCCTAAAAATGTAAACAGATTATATCCTAAGGCCCAAGGCCTTGGATTCTCATTAGTAGTTGTTTTTATGGTGTTTTATTGTTTTTATTCTGTGCAGCGCTACTGATGCATCAGTAGATTATGTAATGTAATGTTCACGTGGTAAATAGATAGTAAAATAACACTATATTGTCCCAAACTTCCTGTATCCTCTCCCAAAGCTCTATCATCCCTCCTGGTGGCTGATTGTACTCCCCAAGCATCCTCTTCAGATGACTCCACAGATGCTCAATTGGATTAAGATCTGGAGACTATTCTGGCTATGAAAGAACCTCAAAATAATTGTTTGAAAACCATTCCTTGGCCTTTTTGCAGGTATGTTTTGGATCATTATCCTGTTAAAAGATAATGTCAGTAGAAGTTATACCATAGTGTTCCAGACTGGACTGAAGATCCTCCTCAAAAATCTGGACATAAAGATCCCCATCCATCCTTCCATCAATCTTGACAGCATATTCTGGCCCATCCCATCTCATACAGCTCCAAACCATCACAGAACCTCCACCAAATTTTAATATTCCCTCAACCACCCTATTACTCAGCCCCTCTCCTGCCTTCTTCCAAGCCCATTTCTTGCTATCTGACCCTAGCCTATTGACCTTTGTCTCATCTGACCACACAACCCTCTTCCAGTCCTCTACAGTCCAATGCTGGTGAGCAACAGCAAAATCTAACCTCTCCTTCCTGTGTCTCTGGGAGAGTATAGGCTGTTTCTTCTTCACCACAGCCTTTAATCTAGCTTCTTTCAGCTTCCTGCACACAGTTTGAGTGGAGAGAGGTGCACTGATGATATCCTGAAGGGTCCTGGTAACTTGTACTGCATTTTAAGCTTTTTGAGAGCTGATAAAGTAGACAGCATGTCGAATAGTAGTAGGAGAAAGCTTGGATGGGCATCCTCCAACAGCTTTTGGGAGGTCAGGGCAGTGCTTAGAGTGAAGTCTGCAGATGGTGGCATGGCCTACACCAGTAGAGAGTTGAATAGGGAAGGTTGAATGGCTAGCATCAAGCTGAGAAAGGATATAGCTAACTTGAAAAGGAGAGAGGGATTTTATGTTTTGCTGAAGAAAATTGTTATGGTCTATTTGTTCAATGTTGAACTATTTGTGATCATATGACCCAATTATAACTCCAACACAAGTCATGTGACCATACAAACCTAACTATAGCTCTGTGTCACGATCACGATGTGGACACCTCATCTACATCATTGTCCTTCTGAACCAATCCTTCCGAATGGATCTTCTGAATTCCGAATCACCCTTGCATCAATGCTTCACATATATTTGATCCGGTCACCCAATCCAGTTCAGGAATCACTCCATGAAGTGTGTAGTGAAAATGATCAATAATCAGGTCCGATCATAATCTTTTCTGGAAGAGAAGCATCCTGACTATCCCCATCACTATCCCCATCTTTTCCAATGAACTCATTGATTGAGTTGTTTCTATTGTGTGGAAGCTTGCGATGACATTCCATATCATTATGTTCTATGGTATGAATGTTCTAGGCCCTCAGGATCACCCTCCAAAGGATTTAGGGACGGTTAGTTCTACCCAAAGAGCCATGCGATTCGGAAACATGTTTCAAGAGTTATTATGGGTCTGTTAATCTTTTTCTTCATTCACAATTTTCCTACCACCCTTGTTCTTTGTTTCCTATGGCCTTTAATTAGTATACATGTACCTTGACTACTTCCTAACCATCACGGACTCATTCCCATTCGCATGTACATTCCCTAGTTCAATTATTGTATGTCAACTTGACTTTCCACCCATACTTGCCGAACTCACTCCCAACTCAACTTCATCAACAACTGTATATTTTTGAGTAAGCCCTTCAATTCAACTTTTATTAGTTAAATCCACTTCAAGGAATGTAAGATCATTGGCTGTGATCGACATGAACTGCAAAGTTCATTTGATTCACGAGATAGAATCCTTTCGGAACCTCTGTCTCTTCGGAACTATGCACTTCATTCGCAGACATTCTGAAAGTCATTCGCTTTTACTGTAGGATTTCCATTTGCTTTCCAAAACCATTCTATTACTATTAGGAATGTTTCCGAACACTTTTACTGATCCAACATTTATCCACAACATATATTGCTATTATTTGGATTCTGACAGTATAATTGAACTAACAACTACAGATAAAAGCACTTTTTACTTCTTTTCGTTTAAAAACACTTTGTCTACACTACAGGACGAACAACAACTCATCCGAAGGACTCACTTCATGGGACCTGCAGATATCCTTTTACCACTATACAAACCAATTCTCAATGACCACAGTACTTCACAAATGGTCTTTTTTACCTTCACATCCTTTGAAGGATTCGATTCGGAACTTCGAAAGCATTCCGAGGGACATCACACCTTCTGTTATTTTCACTCACCTAGTTTTTATACTAGGGTTTATCTTTTAGCTCCGAGAGATGAATTACGCTTCTCTCTCGCTCTACCTGGTGGCAATATCCCACCAACCTTTCTTGAAATTTTCAGACTTTCATTTGGGGTACCATAACCAAAGAAAGGACAGTACACCCCCTTTCATGCATTCGGAGGGCGATCGATTTCCCCAACATTATCATGGCAAGGACCGAAAACCAATCGAACAACCCCCATACTTTGTTTTACCCTTTTATTAACCCAGCTCTCATATTAGAGCTTATTTTGCAGTTTCGAGAGACGAATTACGCTTCACTCTCACTCACTCTGGTGGCAATATCCCACCAACCTCTCCTCGATTATTCGGACTTTTCTTTGGGGCATCACCACCAAAGAAAGACCAACATATCTCTTTGCACCCACTCCAAAGCCTTTATGACTTGTTCCATCTGTTTATTCACCCAGTTTTCACACTAGGGTTTCTTTCTTCACTTTCGAGAGACAAATTACGCCTCATCCTCACTTATTTCGGTGGCAATATCCCACTAACCTTTCCTCACCTCTCTGGACTGACTTGCATGGCACCACAACCCAAGGAGACAAATTACGCTTCGCTCCCGTTCTGCCTGGTGGCAATACCCCACCAACCCTTCTTCAAATTCTTCGGACTTCCCTTTAGGGCTCCGAGGAATGGAGGTCACCTAGGAAATGGCCCTCCCTTCGAAGGCAACTCCTTCGGAGGTGGTCCTCCTAGCCTTCCCCTGTTCGGTCCTTCTTTCGGACCACTACCATCACCACTTAATGGATCTTTAGGATTTCCCCAACATCTTGGTGGACCCCACGATTCATTGACTGGCAATCAGTGGTATCTCTATCATCCTTTTCATTACTTTGTCCTTTTTTCTTGGCATACTATGCTGAAAACTGATTCTATTGTATTAAAATTTAACATGTTCACCAACTTTGGCCATTCTTCGCAAGGTTCTTTATACACTTCGATAACAGGCCTCACCAGTTTCGGATTGGTTTCCCGCAAACACCTGTTAGTATACATCGACTGTACAACATAGGACAATGTGACTCGCTCCTCTCAATCTCCTCTGGTCTCGCCTCTCGGTTTGAATTTCTTTCTTCATCAATGTACAACTACCCGATCCTTCGGGATCGCTTCGGATGTCCATCGACTTCCCTCGACTTCCTTTATCCTTTTCGGCCCCTTCTAAGGCAAAAAACCAGCTACCCATAGCTTCATAAATATCTAAGTATTACCATCCTATTTTCCCAAATCATCTATTCCATCTCTTTTTCTTGCCACTATCAACAACACTAAAACCCTTTAGCTCCCATAATGCTGGGACTATTTTAGCTTCGCACCACATATCCGATCATCGTTTGGTGACAGCTCTCTATCAATCTTCTTTCGGCACCGCTTCCATGCCCCCACACATGACGGTCGCCATGGCCTGTACGATGATCGACCCTTAATCAATCATTGACACCACTCCCAAACTCCACACTGCCTCGATGCTACCGTCATTGTCAGTTAATGGTTCACCACATCTTTCGCGATCCTTGGGTTATGTCCCAAACGCTGTGACTGATTATTCGAACACTTCGGAATTGCCTCCAAGTGTCTCAACCTCTGAGCCAAACATCTCGAGTTTTCCAGATTACGCTCCGACATCGAATGTTTCAGCCAACATTTCTGTACCATTATGAACATACCAACTTACACGTTGGGATCGCCTTCGAACGTTTCAATTATTACACCAAAAACATCTTGAGTTTCCCAGATTACGCTCCGACATCTTAACACAACAATCTGTACTTTGGAATCATCCCCGAACTGTTATGTTATTATTCCATTTTCCCTTATCGCGCGGCTCTACATTACGTAATCTACTGATGCATCAGTAGCGCCGCATAGAATAAAACAATAAAAAACCTATAAAAACATTCACTAATGAGAATCCAAGGCCTCAGGTCTTAGGATATGATCTGTTTACATTTCTAGGACCACTCGGCCAATGATCCCCGGCCCATGCAGGGATGAACGTGCGCATATATGCGCTTCGGACACAAACGGGCTCCAATAGCCACCGATCGAGCCCCGCGTGGCTTTGAAACACTTCCAGCAACTCTTACGACACTCTTATTTCCATTCCGGATCACCCCTATCGTCGCCGATCCATGAACGAAGCCGATCGCTTCCATTTCATTTAAGCAAGCGCCCAAAGCTTCGAAATGAAGTTTCAGGATTTTCTGTCATTGTTTTTCTTGTTCTTTTGACTCAGTATAGTAGTGAAACACATGATCCACAACTCCTACCACCTCACGATCAGTTTCAGATATTTTAAACATGTTTTAGTACAATTTTTGTGCATTCTTTCCCTCATGTAGTCTGCAACCCCAGAATCGCTCCATCGCCCCAATATTCTTCTTGGGAACACAAAGGACAATTAATAGCTAGCTCTCCCTATAAGTACGCTTGTAAAATTCTCCAGAATCTAAGGCAGTATAACCTCCACAGTCTCAGAACAATCTCTATATCTTTGCTTGTTATCTCTATATCTTTGCTTGTTATCTCAACATTGCTTGCTTTGTTAGCGAATCGTCACTGGCCGTTTGTCATCAATTCAAACATTCTATTGAACTCATTGTTCATCTCAAAACCGTTAAGTTGCAGTTATCTGTCTATCTACAGCTCGCGTTACTGTACGCGAACTTTAAGCGCTTACTTTTTGCTTCTGCATCAGCGCATCCCCCGCGCTAGAATTATATCTTGCTTAGATTACACTTTAGGCGCTTAAGAGCCGCCTCAAGTATACTTGAAGAAAACTCCAAAAACACATCAAATAAAACAAAAATAAAATAGATAAAAATCTCCATTTTATTCTTCATTACGAACCTTTCACCCCCTGCGCCAAACATCTCGAGTTCTCCGGATTATGCTCCGACATCGAATGTTTCAGCCAACCTTTCTGTATCACCAATGGACACACCGTTTTCTGCCTCCGAAAATCCCCTTTCTATTATTTTAGCTGTCGAACTATCCTCCGAATCTCTCCCTCCATTTCCAAATCCCAACAACTTTCCTCTGTATCACCTACCCCCTCGAATATCGATCCGCTGTAACAAACCTCTTTGGAGTTTCCGAAACCCCAGACACTCAACACTTTGCTGAATCATTAACCACTCCCCTGTCATCCCCCAACTCCTCATGAACAATGTCTTGCAGGCCATGACAGATAATTTCATTATTCTTTATCTTGATGATATTCTTATTAAAAACCATCAGAAAGACGTTCGGAGGGTCCCCACACACCTTCGGGAATATCATCTTCGGTTCCATCAGCATCAATCTTCCATCCCATACAATGCGAATATCGTAATCCTTTCAAAAACCTGTTCCCGAAGGACATTATACTCAGCCATCGAGGCGACGCCTACACGGAGAGGGGGGGTGATGCTTTCGCACAACAATATCACATCCTCCGAACCATTGGGACCTTTCACACTGTCTTTCCGAAACAAATCCTCTTTTTCAAAGAACCTTTCACACTACCCTTCCGCACACTCCATGCCCTTTCTCATGATCGCTAAGTGTCTATATGTCCACATCCATTACTATGTTTCATTTCCTGTTATTTTTGTTTTTTTCTTCATTTCTCTTAAAAAACAACAAAAACAAATCACAAACAATGACATTTCTTATAATATTTACAGTATTTTACTTTTCCGAACCCTTTAACTTCTTTACTACCTCATCTTGCCAACTCGCCATCTCCACCATCGCTTGCTGGTGAGCAATCATGACACGTTGCATCTCCCGAAACACTGCATTACCTTTCGAAACCAACTCCTCTAATGATGAAGACTTTCGGAGCTTCTTCCGAATCCCAGAGCCTGAGGCCTCCGAAGGATCGGCCTTACGTTTGGTTGAAATCGTCACCGACCTCTTCGTAGAAGCCTTCAATGTGGTTCGCTTGGGGAGATCTACGAGCAATTTGGAAATAAACACTGTCGATCAGATATTGGTGCACTTCCCACTGCCAATGAACAGAAAACACTTACCCTCTACCACAGTACACTTCTGTTTATCGCGAAGACAGCGTCCACACGGGAGATCGACGAGGCCACTACAGAGATACCCATACCCCGAACAGTGGTTGCACTGCTTCGGAGCCAATGCGACCTCTCCCTGCCAAAGAGAACTCTTGTCAGATTAAGAGCAAACAAATGAACAGAAGGAGGTACTCACATTAACCGTAATCTTTTCGGCGAGTCTCCAGGAGTTTGAGGGATATCCAAACTTCCCATCCAAGATCTCTGGCATCCCATCCTGTGCCTTCACCTTCGTTCCTCGAGAGGGTCCCACCTTCCCCATTACGATCTTCTTGTCGAGAGACTTCGATGGGCTCCCTGTATCTTCGGGAGTTGCGGCCAGCAACTCGTGCGCGTTTGGAAAGAGCTTGTCGTCGCCCTCGTCATCAATGAACAAGGGCTTGGGCTTCGGCACTGGGCGAGGAGCACCAGCGATGCCTTTTCCCTAGGTTCGAAGTTGTTAGGCAGCGACTTGAAGGAGAGGAGGATATTCACTTACCTTGGTTCCACCACCCTTAACAATCACCGCTTCAATCTCGACGGTGGTGGACTTCTCCCTTTCTGGAACCTCTTCCTCCAACTCATCCTCTCCATCCGAATCCTTCTTGGGATCAATGACAGCGATCGGGGGTGCCGATACAATCGTCGTCAGTGAAACTAAAAAATCGCGAACGATGTCTTGCTTGGTCTGCAAGTCATCGAGTTGCTTCAGCCGAACGAATCGCTTGTCTAAAGTGTACTCCACCTTGATCTGAGCACGCAAGGCAGGCTATCGAACCAAGGACAATCAGTATCTGAAATTGGTACACCCCAACATAGCACTTACTTCGAGTACATCCGTCGCTCTCTTCCACCCTTGAAGGTCTTCGACAAGCTCTGCCCTTAACTCCGGCCGAACCTTTATCTGTGCTTTGGCCTGTTCAAGGAGCTGCTGATATGATTGCGAGGACGACTCTGGGACAGCCATGTTCCGTGGATACTTCAAATCACCCTTCGCAATCCCGTTTAAATATTTTATTCGATCAAGTGCCGAAGCCCTCGCACAGACCACCTCATCGTACGCCTTTCTTCGGATTTTCCCGCCAATACAATCGGTGTACAATCGATCATTGGGTACTTGTCGTAGGGACTCCAAAGCTAGAGGGGGGATACTGTCACGATCACAATGTGGACACCTCATCTACATCATTGTCCTTCCGAACCAATCCTTCCAAATGGATCTTCCGAATTCCAAATCACCCTTGCATCAATGCTTCACATATATTTGATCCGGTCACCCAATCCAGTTCAGGAATCACTCCATGAAGTGTGTAGTGAAATGATCAATAATCAGGTCCGATCATAATCTTTTCTGGAAGAGAAGCATCCTGACTATCCCCATCACTATCCCCATCTTTTCCAATGAACTCATTGATTGAGTTGTTTCTATTGTGTGGAAGCTTGCGATGACATTCCATATCATTATGTTCTATGGTATGAATGTTCTAGGCCCTCAGGATCACCCTCCGAAGGATTTAGGGACGGTTAGTTCTACCCGAAGAGCCATGCGATTTGGAAACATGTTTCAAGAGTTATTATGGGTCCGTTAATCTTTTTCTTCATTCACAATTTTCCTACCACCCTTGTTCTTTGTTTCCTATGGCCTTTAATTAGTATACATGTACCTTGACTACTTCCTAACCATCACGGACTCATTCCCATTCGCTCTTTCTTCCGAATGGTTCAGTATATAAGCTAGCACATTCGCATGTACATTCCCTAGTTCAATTATTGTATGTCAACTTAACTTTCCACCCATACTTGCCGAACTCACTCCCAACTCAACTTCATCAACAACTGTATATTTTTGAGTAAGCCCTTCAATTCAACTTTTATTAGTTAAATCCACTTCAAGGAATGTAAGATCATTGGCTGTGATCGACATGAACTGCAAAGTTCATTTGATTCACGAGATAGAATCCTTTCGGAACCTCTGTCTCTTCGGAACTATGCACTTCATTCGCAGACATTCTGAAAGTCATTCGCTTTTACTGTAGGATTTCCATTTGCTTTCCAAAACCATTCTATTACTATTAGGAATGTTTCCGAACACTTTTACTGATCCAACATTTATCCACAACATATATTGCTATTATTTGGATTCTGACACTCTGATTGTAATCACACATTTGAAGGTAATAAAACTGGTCCAATGAGTCACCATCAAAAAATTGCAATTTCTCAACCAATAAAAATTATTACATAAATGTGAGGAGACCAATCAAAAGCTGAGATGCAGGGGTATCTGTTTGGTTCATAAAATTTGGAGCAAGTGAAAAGTGCCAAACATTGGACCAGTTTTGTGAGTCACTGTATGATTGGACCTGATTATTGATTGGTTCACTTTGATATCAATAGAGTGATTTCTGATGCTTCATGGTGATGGGATGTTGAGTAAGAATATATGTGATGGGAGTGCTGTTGGTTCAGAATTCAGAATGGGCTGTTTGAAAGGAAACTGTTTGGAGAGATAGGGTAAGAGATAAATCATGCTCATGAGAGGCAGCTGCACATGGTGTGGTGTGAGAGCAAGGATGTTATTATTTATTCTATCTACTAATTATGTAATCACTTTGATGGATCAATAGAGCCACCTAAGAGAAAATAGAAAAGAAAAGCAACCACAAAAACAATACTAAGCTCATTTCAAGGCTTTCAGCTTTAGAATACTTTCGTTTATTTTTAGATTCAATCAGACAAACAACCCCAAACAGGACTAATCACAAACGCATGCATATACATCTTTGGACATGAACAGGCTCAAATAGCCACCGATCAGCAACCACATGGCTCTGAAACATTACCAAAGATGAATATGGTAATTGGAAAACACATTCTATTCACCCCTATCAATGCTGATCCACAACAGAAGCCTGAACACTTTTATTTTATTTAATACAAGTGCCCAAACCTTCGGATGGAGTTTCAGAAGTTTTCCTGTTCTTTTCCTTGTTCTTTTCATTGAATAAAAAATGTTGATACTATTGTTAATATAGGTGATGCTTGCGCAAGGTGGTTATGAAAATAACTAGATAACAATTAGCTAGAGATTAGTTAGCTATGGTATTTAAAGGTGATGACCGGTGGGCTTACCTCCTCAGTGTAGACAGACACTGAGGAGTTGTTAAGAACTGAATTGTAGCAGAGGCAGAGTTAGGTTTGGGACTCAAGATAGAGTTGACTGAGGTTCGGGGTCGGGTTTCCGAGGAGGGCTGAGGCTTGGCGAACGGGTTGAGTGGGACTTGGCTTCAGCTTATGTGCTATGCCAGCTCAGAGTCCTGTCCCGTATTTTGGACGAGGCCTGAGGTCACCTGAAGTTTGGGCGTGACCTTAGTGAGGAGAGCGAAGGAGCGTAAAAATTAAAGCAGAATGTATTTGGGTATCTTAGTCGATATCAGACCTGATTTTTGTTATTTTATTATTTCTTCTTCTCCCACCGCGCGGCTTTGCATTACGTAATCTACTGATGCATCAGTAGCGCCGCCTAGAATAAAACCAATAAAAACTAATAAAAACAAGTACTAATGTCAATCCAAGGCTTTGGGCCTTAGGAAATTATTTGTTTACATCTTTAGAATCATTTGGCCAACGATGCCCGGCCCATGCAGGGACGAACGTGCGCATATATGCGCTTCGGACACGAACAGGCTCCAATAGCCATCGATCGAGCCCCGCGTGGCTTTGAAACACTTCCAGAAACTCTTATGATACTTCTATTTCCATTCCGGATCACCCCTATCGTCGCCGATCCACGAGCAAAGCCGATCGCTTCGATTTCATTTACACAAGCGCCCAAAGCTTCGAAATGGAGTTTCAAGATTTTCTGTCATTATTTTTCCTTGTTCTTTTGACTCAGTATAGTAGTGAAACACATGATCCACAACTCCTACCACCTCACGATCAGTTTCAAGTATTTTAAACATGTTTTAGTACAATTTTTGTGCATTCTTTCCCTCATGTAGTCTGCAACCCCAGAATCGCTCCATCGCCCCAATTTTCTTCTTGGGAACACAAAGGACAATTAATAGTTAGCTCTCCCTATAAGTACGCTTGTAAAATTCTCCAGAATCTAAGGCAGTATAACCTCCACACTCTCAGAACAGTCTCCAAATCTTTGCTTTATATCTCAACATCGCCTGCTTTGTTAGCGAATCGTCACTGGCCGTTCGTCATCAATTCAAGCACTCTATCGAACTCATTGTTCATCTCAAAATCGCTAAGTTGCAGCTATCTGTCTATCTACAGTTCGTGTTACACTACGCGAATTTTAAGCGCTTACTTTTGCTTCCGCATCAGCGCATCCCCCGCGCTAGAATTACATCTCGCTTAGATTATACTTTAGGCGCTTAAAAGCCGCTTTGAACAAACTTGAAGAAAGCACCAAAAACACATCAAATAAAACAAAATAAAATAATAAAAAATCTTCATTATATTCTTTATTAATTTTCATGTACATGAACGAGTAGCTTATATACGAAGGGGTCCGGGGATCGGAGACTGGATGACCGAGGTCAGGGTCATAAGCTATGCAAAAGGAGATCAAACAGATGGGACGGATATGAAACATGTTTGAGGTGAACGGGGGTTTGGGCCCGAAGGGCCGGGGGTTCAGTTTGGTGACGTGGGTTCTGACAGGAGTGTCAGAATCCAAATTTCAGTAATAAAAGATGTATATGAAGGTTGGGTTAGTGAATCTGTTCGGAAATGTTTCTAATGATAATAGAATGGTTTTGGAAAGTGAATAGAAATCCTACAGTAAAAGCGAATGGCTTTCGGAACATCTGCGAATAAAGTGCATAGTTCTGAAGAGACAGAGGATCCAAAAGGATTCTATCTCATGGATCGAATGAACTTTGCAGTTCATGTCGATCACAGCCAATGATCCTACATTCCTTGATGTGGATTTAACTAATAAAAGTGGAATTGGAGTGCTTACTCAAAAAAAATATAAAGTTGTTGTTGAAGGTGAGTTGGAGATGAGTTGGCAAGTGTGAGTAGAAAATCAAGTTGACATACAATAATTGAACTAGGGAACATACATGCGAATGTGCTAGCTATATACTGAGCCATTTGGAAGGAAGAGTGAATGGGAATGAGTCTGTGATGGTTGGGAAGTAGCTAAGGCACATGTATACTAATTAAAGGCCATAGAACACAAAGAACAAGGCAAGTAGGAAAATTGTGAATGCAGAAAAAGATTAACGAACCATCAATAACTCTTGAAACATGTTTCCGAATCGTATGGCTTTTCGGGTAGAGATAGCCATGCCTAAATCTTTCATAGAGTCAATATGAGAGTCTAGAACGTTCTCATATCACCAGGTCTGATGATATGGCATGTCATCGCAAGCTCTGAATGAATATGAATAACTCAATCCATAATTTTGTGGTGAAAGATGGGGATAGTGATGGGGATAGTCAGGGTGCTTCTTTTCTAAAAAAAGAATATGATTGGACCTGACCAATGATTGTTTCACAGGGAGTGTTTTACTAGATGGAGTGTTTGAGTCGAAATGATAGATAAAAGAGTTGTTGGATAAAATCGATGGGAATGTGGGCATGTTGTTTTGGACTTCAGATGAGATGCTTCGGAAGGAATTGTTTGGAACGAGGGCGATGTGAATGTAATGCCCAAATTGTGATCCTGACAAGGAGTCCCAATTAGTGCTGCCCCATTCCTAAGTGTGGGGCTGGTGCTTCTATCTAAGCACTGTACAAGTTACAACTAAAGTTAACTATGTAGATAGAACAATGAGGATGAAGAATTGAATATAACTAGAGGATACTTGATATCCTCAACACTCCCCCTCAATTCAAAATTACTCCAAGTAGCATTCTGAGCCGCTCGAACATAGGCCTGGGTAATACCTTTGTAAAAATGTTGGCCACCATGTCTTGAGTAGGACAGTAGCAGAGATTGATGTGGCCATCGTTTATGGTGCTTTGGATAAAATGATATCATATATCAATGTGCTTTGTATGGGCATGGTATTTGTCATTCTGAGCTACAGCAATGGCTGAGGTGTTGTTTCAATATAGCAGGGTGGGTTGCATAAGAGGGTGGAACACGTCACTGATGAATGCTCTGATCCATAGAGCTTCTTTGCTTGCATGTGTGTGTCACGATCACAATATGGACACCTCATCTACATTGTCCTTCTGAACCAATCCTTCCAAATGGATCTTCCGAATTCCGAATCACCCTTGCCTCAATACTTCACATACATTTGATCCGGTCACCCAATCCAGTTCAGGAATCACTCCATGAAGTGTTTAGTGAAACAATCAATAATCAGGTCCGATCATAATCTTTTCTGGAAGAGAAGCACCCTGACTATCCCCATCACTATTCCCATCTTTTCCAATGAACTCATTGATTGAGTCATTTCTATTGTGTGGAAGCAGGCGATTACATTCTATATCATCATATTTTATGATATGAATGTTCTAAACCCTCAGGATCACCCTCCAAAGGATTTAGGGACGGTTCGTTCTACCCGAAGAGCCATGTGATTCGGAAACATGTTTCAAGAGTTATTGATGGTCTGTTAATCTTTTTCTGCATTCACAA
Organism: Ramaria sp. MG151; assembly: GCA_003314545.1. Taxonomy (NCBI): domain Eukaryota; kingdom Fungi; phylum Basidiomycota; class Agaricomycetes; order Gomphales; family Gomphaceae; genus Ramaria; species Ramaria sp. MG151. The sequence continues at coordinate 16,115 of QMFG01002210.1, read as the reverse complement.
TTTTCCTACTTGCCTTGTTCTTTGTTTTCTATGGCCTTTAATTAGTATATATGTGCCTTAGCTACTTTCCAACCATCACAGACTCATTCCCATTCGCTCTTCCCTCCAAATGGCTCAGTATATAGCTATCACATTCGCATGTATGTTCCCTAGTTCAATTATCGTATGTCAACTTGATTTTCTACTCACACTTGCCAACTCACTCTCAACTCACCTTCAACAACAACTTTATATTTTTTGAGTAAGCACTCCAGTTCCACTTTTATTAGTTAAATCCACTTCAATAAATGTAAGATCATTGGCTGTGATCGACATGAACTGCAAAGTTCATTCAATCCACAAGATAGAATCCTTTTGGAACCTCTGTCTCTTCAGAACTATGCACTTTATTCGCAGATGTTCCGAAAGCCATTCGCTTTTACTGTAGGATTTCTATTCACTTTCCAAAACCATTCTGTTATCATTAGGAATATTTCTGAACAGATTCACTAACCCAACCTTCAACCACAACATTTATCACTATTATTTGGATTCTGACAGTGTGACTGTGATGTACTCGGATTCCAATGTTGACAGCAAGACCGGGGACTGCTTTTTGGAGTTCCAGCTTACCGCTCCTCTGTCTATGGTGAAAGCATACCCGGATATTGCATGCCTGTGCTCCTGCGAGCTTCTGTCAGTGTTGCTGAAGCCCTCCAGTCCATATCTATCCCACCTGTCCTCAAGTGCCCACTCACCTGCTCCTATCGTGAGTTTGGCGTCTTTTGTTCCTTTTAAATACCTTATAACCCTTTTTACAGCTTCCCAATGGACATGCCCTGTGTTTTGCATGAAGTGGGACAAGTACGACACAGTGTACGCTATGTCTGGCCTAGAGCCAATAGCCACATACATCAGGGAACTGATGGCTTCCCTATAAAGTATGCACTTCATCTTCTCTATTTCTGAGGGAGTCTTGGGGCAGTTGTTGGTGGACAGGAGATCACCAGGGCTCATGGGGATTGTCAGGGGACAACCTAATTTCACCAAATTCTTCACCTCTAAGACCTTCACACATGCAAAGCACAAGTCCAAAGCATGAGAACCTTGGTCCGAAGTCTCGGGTCCTTGACCCAAAGACTCCCATTACAAGTCCAAAACCTCGGACCAACCAAGACCTCAGCCAACCTTGGGGTATGGCCCAAACATCTGATCCAAACATCTGGCCCAACATCTGGCCTTCATCAGGGACGAAGCACCTCATGGGGATAGAAGTCAGGCAGGCTTGACAGTGCATAGGAGTGCCCCTGGTTGGGCATTAGGTAGTCGTATATAGTTTTTTCACTAGTAGTAGGGATCCCTAGACTTTTCTCTTTGGGTTCCCCTCTACTAGGTGAGAGTTCCCTTTATAGTATTTCCTTGTATATATATACCTTTGGATTTCCCCTCTACTAGGCATCTGTGAGCACTAGGAGGGTTGCCTTTACAGTAGAAAAGTCTCCAGAGAAGGACTGGTGGTCAAGCTGCATTTTTCCAAATAGGTAACTATGGGATCAAGGACAGCAACTCAGAAAACGCAACCTCACATGTACACACTGCACCTGACTACTCCACCTCTATCATTGGATCACCCAACTCCGAAAGCCAAATGAACCCCCCTTCCCTACTTGAAATCCAAATAATAGCAACAATTGTTGTGGATGAATGTTGTGTTAGTAAAAGTGTTCGGAAATATTCCTAATGATAACGGAATGGTTTTGGAAAGTGAATATAAATCCTACAGTAAAAGCGAATGACTTTCGGAACGTCTGCGAATGAAGTGCATAGTTCCGAAGAGACAGAGGTTCCGAAAGGATTCTATCTCATGGATCGAATGAACCTTGCGGTTCATGTCGATCACAGCCAATGATCTTACATTTCTTGAAGTGGATTCAACTAATAAAAGTAGGATTGGAGTGCTTACTCAAAAAATATAAAGTTGTTGTTGAAGGTGAGTTGGAGATGAGTTGACAAGTGTGAGTAGAAGAATCAAGTTGACATACAATAATTGAACTAGGGAACATACATGCGAATGTGTTTAGTTATATACTGAACCATTCGGAAGGAACAGCGAATGGGAATGAGTCCATGATGGGTAGAAAGTAGCTAAGGTACATGTATACTAATTAAAGACCATAGGAAACAAAGAACAAGGGTGGTAGGTGAATGAAGAAAAAGATTAATGGACCCACAATAACTCTTGAAACATGTTTCCGAATCGCATGACTCTTCGGGTAGAACTATCTGTCCCTAAATCCTTCGGAGGGTGATCCTGAGGGCCTGAAACATTCATATCATAGAATATGATGATATGGAATGTCATCGCCTGCTTCCACACAACAGAAATAACTTAATCAATGGGTTCATTGGAAAAGATGGGGATAGTGATGGGGATAGTCAGGGTGCTTCTCTTCCAGAAAAGATTATGATCAGACCTGGTTATTGATTGTTTCACTAAACACTTCATGGAGTGATTCCTGAGCTGGATTGGGTGACCGGATCAAATGTGTGTGAAGTATTGAGGCAAGGGTGATTTGGAATTCGGAAGATCCATTTGGAAGGATTGATTCGGAAGGACAATGATATAGATGAGGTGTCCATATTGTGATCGTGACACCAGCCTGACATCTGGCCTTCATCAGGGATGGTCCGAAGTCTCGGGTCCTTGACCCAAAGTCTCCCATTACAAGTCCAAAACCTCGGACCACCCAGGACCTCAGCCAACTTCAGGGGTACAGCCCGAACATCTGGGCTGAACATCTGACCTGAACATCTGGCTTGACATCTGGCCTTCTTCAGGGATGAAGCAACTTATGGGGATAGAAGTCGGGCAGGGTTGACAGCACATAGGAGTGCCCTGGTTGGGTGTTAGGTAGTCATATATAGTTTTTTCACTAGTAGTGGGGATCCCTAGACTTTTCTCTTTGGATTTCCCCTCTACTAGGCATCTGTGAGCACTAGGAGGGTTGCCCTTACAGGGATCATGAGTGGTTGGGCATCCTGTAGGTTAAAGCACTCTATGATTTTTTGTACATACGCACTTTGACTGAAGCTTATCGTTATTCAGTTTCAGTCCCTGGTTACTTCAAGGCCTAATAGCTAACTTAAGTCACCTAGGTCCTTAATCTTGTAGTATGTGCTCAGCTGCTTCTTAAACCTACTAGTTCCGCATTTGGAGTTACCAATGATAGTAATGTCATCCACATCAACTGTGAGTACCATAGCATCCTGATCGTATCGGTAGAACACTGCGTGTTCAACAACACATCTTGTGAAACCCATGGTCATCAAGGTGTTTGTCAGATCGTTGTACCATTCATGACCTGACTGTTTTAGATTGCCCTTTTTAGGTGAAATATTGCGTTCTCTTTACCTGGTACCTCAAAACCCTTAGGTTGATGTATGTAAATCTCTTCTTTGAGTTTTGTGTTCAGGTATGCACCAACAATGTCCATATGTTTGACCTCCCAGTCATTCTGGACCACCAGCATGACTATTATCCTAATAGCCATTAGCTTTGCCATAGGTGAGAACATTTCCTGGTAGTTGATGCCCTCAATTTGAGAGAACCCTTGCGCTACTAGCCTTGACTTGTACTCTTTTACTTTACCATCTTTGTCTAGCTTGTAGCATAGCACTATGCAGCTTCCTACAATGTTGACTCCCACTGGAGGGTCCACAAGGTCCCAGGTGCCAATTTGCTTATGTTGTTCAAGCTCATGCTTTATTGACAGCTCCCATTCAGGCCAGTCGTCCAATATTTGCACTTCATCGACTCCTGTTGGATCTTGTAGTGATATGGTTGCGCCCAGCATGGAAAACTCCACCATACTATCATCTTTGCTGGTGGCTTCGACTGTCCTAGCTGCCTGTTGTTCCCTAATGTGGTCACTTCTTCTCAGGACTGGTTTGGATTGGGGTATGTTCATGGGATTCAGGTGTTGGCTTTGTCTGAGCGCCACTTGCTCATTAGGGTGTTTGAGGCTTCTCACCAGTTCAGATGGTGCTACTTGTGGATCGGCGTTATCTGGGTTGGTTGGAGCTTGTGCTGGCTTGTTTTCAGGTACCTTGTTTTCAGGTACATTGCACTGATTGTCAGTAGTCTTGGGATGACTACTGGCTCTCTCCCCCACAATTGTTGCAACATCAACGATGATTGGCGGTAACAAAATCTCACCATCGAATGTGACATTCCATTCTATGGTAATGTGCCGAGTGCTAGGGTGGTATATATGGTGGCCTTGGCTGGCACCCCTGTATCCTACCCATTTTGCTTCAACACTTTTTGTGTCAAGTGTACTCGCAGTCTGCTTCATCATGATGATGTGTGCACCCCATTCAGGTATGCCTCATAGGTTGGGATTTGTCCCAAATACCATTTCATATGTCTTGATCTTGTGGCCATACTGTGTTTCGAGCCAAGCCTCATATTCTTTATACTCGGTAAGAACTTCACTCTTTTTGCTAATGCACTCAACCATTGACCTGTAGGTATCTAGTAGAGGGGAAATCCAAAGAGATATATATGTGTAAGAAAATACAGTAAAGGAACTCTCACCTAGTAGAAGGGAAATCCAAAGAGAAAAGTCTAAGGATCCCCACTACTAGTGAAAAAACTATATACAACTATCTAACGCCCAACCAGGGGCACTCCTACGTGCTGTCAACCCTGCCTGACTTCTATTCCCATAAGGTACTTCAACCCTGACGAAGGTTGGATGTCGGGCCGAAGGTTTGGATCAGATATTCGGGCTCTTCCCTGAGGTTGGTAGAGGTCTCGGGTGGTTCGAGGTTTTGGACTCGATGCCCGAGACTCCAGATTTGTACTTGGAGGGTTCGGGTCAAGGACCCGAGGTTTTGGACCGAGGTTCCTGCGCCTCGGACTTGTGCTTCACATGTGTAAGGGGCTTGAAGGTGGAGGATTTGGTGAAGACGGGTTGTCCCCTGACAGACTGGTCATTTCCTTTGGCACCACTTTCCTGGTCATCTTTGCTTTGGCACAGGTCTGGCAGAACATTGGCAGTGACTGCTTGTCCACTTCAAATCCGAGCACTATTTTTGCTCAACAAGCCATTTTGCTGCTTGATGCAATATGTGTCCCATCTTCCGATGGATCTCATCTAAGGTGAGTAGTTTTACACCACTGTACACAGCAGGGGTTGCATTCACAGTCCTATCAATGTGGTACAGGCTGTTGTTCAATGGTATGCGACTGATGCGGTGGCCTGCTTTGTCATTGATGATGCATGTGCAGTCTTTCAGCTGGACTAGCTGCACTGGTGGCCTTTGGCCACCCGGCAGCTCCTGTGGCGAATCCTCGCTATGCTCAGCTTTGTTGCAAGAAGGCAAATCTTTGCTATGCTCAGCTTTGATGCAAGAGACTGAATCCTTACTCCACCCTTGGACTTTTACAGTTCTGAATCTTTATTTTTTAGCTAATTCTACTGTCTCTTGCATTATATACAATATTGCTCATTTTATTTCACCAGAACTCAAAGAAAGGATGCTGAGGTAAAAATCAGAGAACAAAAATAAATGGAATAGAAAAGAGCAAAATAAGAGATGGAGAGACTTGTGTCACCAGGACCCAAAGAAAGGAATGGATTGGTATGGGAGAGCAAAATTAGGTGAAAAAAGCAAAAGTAAAGGATAGAGACTCACCTATGCTCCTGGAACTCAAAGAAAGGAAAGCACTGACATGGCTGAAATAAAAATAAAAAACCAAGGAACTCACCTAAAGAACCAGGAGGGCAGGAGTGATCCAAATATGAAATAAGACATTTGGTGAAAAAAAGCAAAATAAAAGCCAATAATAAGCTCTTCCAAAGATCAAGGGACCAACAGAGGATGTAACAGAGGGCAAGGAGCAGAGAAGAGATCTAGGGTGTATTAGATGGAAGAAGTAAAAATAAAAGACTGGTGAACTCATCAAGGAACCAGGAGGGCAGCAGTGATCTAAATTGGGAAACAGAGATTGTTATTATTTATCTATCTACCGCACGAAGGTCGTATTACATAATCTACTGATACATCAGTAGCGCCGTGCAGAATAAAACAACAAAAACACTATAAAAACACTACTAATGAGAATTCAAGGCCTTGGGCATTAGAATACATTCTGTTTACATCTTTAGGATCACTCGGTGAACGATCCCCGAGGCAATGCAGGGACGAACGTGCGCATATATGCACTTCGGACACGAACGGGCTCCAATAGCCACCGATCGAGCCCTGCGTGGCTCTGAAACACTTCTATCCACCCTTACGACACTCCAACTTCTATTCCTGATCACCCCTATTGTCGCTGATCCACAAATGAAGCCAATCGCTTCGATTTCATTTAAACAAGTGCCCGGAGCTTCAAAATGGAGTTTCAGAATTTTTCTCATTGTTTTTTCTTGTTCTTTTGGCTCAGTATAGTAATGAAACACACGATCTACATTTCTTACCACACCATGATCTGTTTCAGAACTTTTAAACATGTTTTTAGTACATTTTTGTGCATTCATTTCCTCATGTAGTCTCCAACCCCAGAATTGCTCCATCGCCCCAATATTCTTCTTGAGAACACAAAGGACAATTATTAGCTAGCTCTCACTATAAGTACGCTTGTAAATTTCTCCAGAATCCAAGGCAGTAAACCTCCACATCTCTGTTACAATCTCTGCATCTTTGCTTGATATCTTTGCTACCCTTGCTTTGTGAACGAATCGTCACTGGCCGTTCATCATCATTCCAAGGACTCTATTTGACTCAGTGATTATCCCAAAACTGTTAAGTTCTCATTATCTACCTATCTACAAGTCTGCATCTCTGTACGCGAACTTTAAGTGCTGACATTTTGATTCTGCATCAGCGCATCCCCCACGCTAGAATTCATATCTCGCTTAGATCGCCTTTTAGGGGCTTAAAGATTGCCTCCAATAAACTTGAAGAAAATATCAAAAACAAATCAAATAAATTCAAATAAAATATATAAAAAACTCCACTCTATTTCTTATTAGAGATTAGGTGAAAAAAACAAAATAAAAGACAATAAGCTTACCTGAAGATCAAAGGTCTGACAGAGGATGTAACAGAGGGCAAGGAGCAGAGAAGAGATCTGGGGTGAGAGAGATATTAGGGGAAGATGGTGAAAAGAGCGGTCACTGGGACTCACCAGAGGATGGGATGAGAGGGACAGAATTACAGGGAATTAGAGAGAAAATGTGAAAAGAGTGGTGTCAGGAACTCACGGACAGCACAATCCTATCAGTGAAGGGGGGTAGGACAAAGTGTACACGTGTAGGGTTTGGGCGCATTTGGGGCTTAGGGTCTGGGGTGGGCTTAACAATGCTGACGCTTGGGTGGGGATGGCACTTAACGATGCTGGCACTCCCAGACTTGAAACTCAGCTTAATGACATCAGCGCTCAGTTTGGGTGGGGACGGTGCTTAAGGATGCCGGGGCTTGCGGATTGAAACTCGGCTTAATGACTCAGCCATTAGATAAGCATGGAGCCAGTCACTTTATAGTATAGAATAGAATGGTATAGCCAGCGGCATCGCATCTTGCAAGCAAGACCAGTGTGAACGCGAGGTCCAGGCAATATAGGATGTCTTGCAGCATGACCGGCATCATAGTGTCGCCATTAGGTAGGTTCACCTGTAGGTTGCCAATACCAATGGCCATGAACATGGCTTTATTGGCAGCCTTCACAGGCTTCAGATTGATTTCCCTGAACCCATGGAATCGGTGTCAGTCAGGCAACATATGGCTCAAGGCCCCTGAGTCGTAAATCTCAGTACTGGCCCCCAATGGTGTTGAAGGAGTGCTTGGGGCAGTGGCAGCATGCGGATTCACGACAAAAGCATGGTCATCATGAGTCTGCATCTCTGTGTTCGCATTATTTGCATCTTTAACCTTTCCCCCTTTTCTCCTTTTGCCTTTCTTCTTAGGGCAATTATACAGCAGGTGCCCTTTCTCCCCACAAGTCCAGCATTCGACGTCTGACTTCGCTGATCCTGTTGCATTTCCAGAAGAAGTTCCAGGCTTCTTTTTCCCCTGACCTTTCCCCTTTGCAGCCATAGCCACTTCATTGCTTTTCGAGTGGTCTTCTTCAATCTGCAATTGATTGAATCCATCTAGGACCATCTTGATGATGACTTGAGGGGTGATTGTACTTGGGGCTGTTCTGTTTTGCAAGGAAAGAACATTTATGAGCGGATGGTAGGTTTTTGGGAGTAATGTGAGGACCACAGCAACAAAGTCTTGGTCTTCAATCTTGTCCCCCATACTGTTCAATTGCTTGTGCATTGACCTCAGGGATTCAATGTGATTTTTCACATTTGCCTCATCTTCGCACTTCAGTGCATATATTCTGTGCCGTAAGTCTATGCGAACTGCAAGAGCCTTGTCCTCATGTTTCACACACAGTTTGCTCCACATCTTGGAGGCTTTGTCTTCATCCTGGATCTCCAGTGGTAAGTATCTGGGCCTTTATGATGCTTTCTCTCTGCTCATACTCTTCCTGCCAACATTGTGTTTCCTCCAGGGCTTCCTCCTCATCTTTGGTAAGTGTGTGCCCATCTGGGTATCACAGAGTCACAGGTGGGAGTCTTTCCAGGCCATCAAGGTGTCATTTGACTCCTTTGTATGCTGACAATGTGGTGAGCATTGGTCTCTTCCATATGCTCCAGTTGGATCCATCAGCCGCTAGCTTGCTGACTTGGTAGCCTGTAGCAAAGGACACTGAAGAGGTTGTTTTGCTTGCAGGGCCCATAACCTGTTAATATAGGTGACGTTTGCGCAAGGTGGTTATGAAAATGACTAGATAACAATTAGCTATAGATTAGTTAGCTATGGTATCTAAAGGTGATGACCAGTGGGCTTACCTCCTCAGTGTAGAAAGACACTGAGGAGTCCCAATTAGCACCACCCCATTCCTAAGTGCCGGGCTGGCACTTCTATCTAAGCACAGCCAATGCAGCCCTGATGCAATCGTCATAAAAGGCTGTAAGTTTCCCCTGTGTCCCAAATGCCTGGGCTGTGCGCACAGTTGAAATCACTTCCTCTGTGAGCGTGCCAGCTTCCAAGACGAAATGTTGGCTCAATCTGGGAAATGAGAAAGCATTAGTAACAAGTTGCTTGGTGGGTGTGAGGAGAAATGAAAGCAGCTGAACTAGGAATGTCGAACAGGATACAAAACATGTGAGAATAGAAGTTGGCTGCAAAAATGAAGTAATTCTGGCCCAAATGATAAATGTAGTTAGAAGGCCTGTTGAAAGAACAACATTGAATTTCACAAAAGAAAAAAATGGGTTTAAAGGGAAGTTAAGAAATAAACAAACATACTGCATATACTTGCTACTGAAAATGTTCATGATACTGCCAGAAATCACGATGCAGGGTAACATTGAACTTCAAGGCAAGTGCAAGGTGCCACGACCCAATATACGTCACTACAAACATTCAGCTGCAAAGGAAATACTGGCCATTATCGGGAAACATCAAGAGAACATCCATGACGGCTTGGACGTCACAGTCAGTAGACTCTATCAGCGCGATGAGGATGGGTATGCAAGGGGCGATAGCGGCACGGAGTTCAGCTGGCGATCACGGTCAGAGATACTACGTTAGTAAAACAGTGAGGAACGGACCATGAACAGTGAGTTTCGACAGAGACCTTATACCAGTATTTTGGACGATCAAGTCATTAGTCTTCAGCATCTCCAACAGCTTCGGTGTGCATGGGACAACTGCGGCACGGGAATCAGCTGGAAGTCCGGATCAGTAATGGCAGCTAGCCTATCAGCGAGACTCTGACCATGATCAGCAAGCTTTGATAGAGTGTCCGATGCGGCAACTGAGACCTGATAAAGCGGTCTTGGTATTGTGAAGGGAGTAGTTTAAGCTGGGGAAGGAGGAATTTAAGCATCTTGGGAAGTGATTTTAAGCGAGTGAGGGGAATAATGGTGTCAAGCTTTGTGTTTGCGAAGGAGGTACGTACAAATGAGAAGATACCAGGATACCCGCAATTGGCGTCTTTGGCTCCGACGTAGTCTGAAAGACCCAGGATACAAGTTGGAGTAGGGTTATACAGGAACAAAGACGGGGTACAAATGCAATAATCTGATTCCATCCCTGAGAAGGGGTTCATATAAAAGATGGGTCGGCTGAATGCTATTTCCATACGTATTCATCGGTCCATTTGTAAGTGTCCATCCCAAAACGGGGTGAAAATCCAAAGCAAAAACAAAAATACATACTGGTCCCCGGCTTCTATAAACTCCTCCGTCACTGTGGAATTAAATGCCTTAAACTTCAAATTCGGTAGGACCCCCAGCTCCTCTTTAGTTCATTCATCGTCCATGAAATTGGAGATCCACCTGAACTGGGGGAAGCAATCTTCGACCGTGCCATCGCACTAGCGTACGTGGCGTGTGAACAACGCACAGAAAACTTTCAGTTAAGTAGCCATCCAGGAAGGAGCACTGCAGAAACTTGCAGCGGGGATTCAGGGGAAAACCACAAACCCGTTTATCAACATTCTCCACCATCTTTCCATGCACATCTCCCAGCTCCAATGCGAAACATGATTTAAACGCCCTCACCCTATTTTCCACACTTGGCTTCTCATACGCAAACTGAATAAGCTCCATGCACGTGGGCTGGAGTGCGTACATTGAGTCGCAGGTGGTGCTGTTGTATAGGTGCGTGTTGTAGCAGGCGTGATGGATCCACCATCGGAAGTGTGACATTGGATCCTATATATTGGTCGAGGTAATATATAGTATTACACACCAGGCATCGTCGTGAGTTACTGTAGTTTTTCATAGTTACAAGCACGATGCCTACCGAGAGCGGGTTACTGATTATAAGTGACTCAAGATTAATGTGCATGGCGCCTGGTCGACCTTTTCCAGATGCGAGTGCTTGATTCTGCTCATGAATGACAGTGGCGATGTGAGGGACGTATGTTCCGCCATACGACCCACTCGCAATCATGAATTTATTCCTCATAATGCAGGTAAGTAAGGCCCAGAAGACAGATTTCCCAAGGGGATAATGTGCCCGTGGACTCACTTAACCAAATGAGGATAGATACGGTAGAACTTTTGAAGAAAGTCGTATGCATCGACAGCTGCCGCATGACTATTATTGACCATGGCACCATATGAGTAACCCACTCCAACCGGCTGGAAAACAAAATGCAGAATCATGACTTCAAATCATAGGTGCCATCGTTTCCAGGTACGTACATGATCGAGAGCGAGTAAATGGACTTTTTTGGACCAGGGGTTTGGGTTTGGGACAGTGCCATTGGGAGTGAAGTGAACTCCAGCAACTTCACGAGCGTCGGAATGCATAGGGCGATTGCGGCACAAAATTTGGCTGAACATTGGGTTCAGCGATACCAGGCTGACCAATCAGCAAGAAACTGACCATGATCGGCGAGCCTTGATAGAGCGCCTAACGCAGTAACTTGGACCTTAAAGTCAGTGGATCCCAACCTCTTTATGAGCATGGGAACGTATGGGGAGATTGCGGGGCAGAATTCGGCTGCAGCTTGAGATCAGCATGGTCAGGCTAGCCATTCAGCAAGAACTGACCATGATCAGCAATTTGTGATAGAATACTTGAAGCATATGAGACGGAGAGCTCCAACGCCCGCATGAGCATAGGAATGCATGATGCGATCGGGGCAAGGAAATCGGCTGCAGATCTGGATCAGCAGTACTATGCTTGTCAGTCAGAAATAAACTGACCATGTTTGGTGAGTTCTAACAGAGTGTATGATGTACCACGCGCGATAGACCGGTCTTTGGACATCAGTGCCTTCACGAGCGAAGGAATTGAATTGGCAATTGATGCACAGAACTCGGCTGGTCTGGATCAGCGGCGCTGAACAAGTCAACCAGAGATAAACTGACCACGTTCCGCGAGAGCTAATAAAATAGGGGCACGGAGTTCGACTGGCGATCACAGTCAGAGATACTATGTTAGTAAAACAGTGCAGTAGAATTCAGCAGCCTAATGAGCATGGGAATTGCGGGACGGGATTCAGCTGGAGATTATTGTCAGTGACGCCAGACAAACCAATCATGAAAAAAAAATGACGATGATCGGTGAGGTTCGACAGGGCAAGTGCAGCGGTCGAGAACTGAGGAGCTTATGTCTAGCGAGGCCAGACTGGCCCATCAGTGTAGACCGCTTCAAATATTTTTGATCTCTGCCCCAAAAATGCCTATGGATTGGAGTCCGACACTGTCCCCTAAACTTACTTGCAGTCACCGTCATTGTCAGTCACCAGTGTTGTATGCAGTGACTTCCCTATTCCTTAACCTGTCGCCAGTGTTCTACACAGCGACTTCCCTCTTCCTTGTTCTATATTCCATGTTACCAGCGTTCAATGCAGTGACTCTGCCCCAAAAATGCCTATGGATTGGAGTCCGACACTGCCCCCTAAACCTACTTGCAGCCACCATCATTGTAAGTCACCAGTGTTGTACGCAGTGACTTCCCTATTCCTTAACCTGTCATCAGCATTCTACACAGCGACTTCCCTCTTTCTTGTTCTACCTTCCTTAGTCTACCTTCCATGTCACCAGCGTTCTATGCAGTGACTCTTCCTTGGTCTACCTTGGTCCACCTGCCTTGTCACCAGCATTCTACGCAGTGACTCTTCCTTGGTCTACCTTCCTTGGTCTACCTTCCTTGGTATACCTTCCTTGTCACCAGCATTCTATGCAGCGACTCCTCCTTGGTCTACCTTCCTTGTCACCAGCATTCAATGCAGTGACTTCCCTCTTCCTTGGTCTACCTTCCTTGGTCTACCTTCTGTGTCACCAGCATTCTACGCAGTGACTTCCCTCTTCCTTGGTCTACCTTCTGTGTCACCAGCATTCTACACTGTGACTTCCCTCTTCCTTGGTCTACCGTCCGTGTCACCAGCGTTCAATGCAGTGATTGCCATTGTTCATTCCCACCTGTCATAACCTCTCTACACTGCAGTTGCCCATATAATCATCTGGCCTCCTTCGCATTTCATAGTCAGAGCCAGGAAATTTTGCTTGCGGCTTAACTTACAGACAATGACAAGCAGTTTATCTCATTTTTTCGTGACATTAGCCATGCTTTCAGGTATGCATTCTCAGTCCCTGTGAGGGAGAAAATGAAGGAATTATTCTGCTACGAAGATATATTTCTAAACTGAATAACACCCATAGGAAAACAAGTTTCATTATTTCATGCAGCCTACGGCGCCAAAGTAATTAGGGCTAGAGTTTAGCTTAAAATGGCTCTCTTGCTTTAACCAGGAACCGATAACAAAAAGTAACAAGATGCCTTGGTAAAATGATATACAACCTATATGATCCACTGATGATCAAGAGAAAAGAGTGACAGGTGAAGGAGAAAAATTGGAATTGGGGGAATGTTTATATTATTAAGCAACAGGATACATGAGTATCCAAAGTGGAGAGATTGACTTTTTGCAATCCACCCACAAATTGAAAACACTATTTATTTATGCTAACCATTCCTAGACCCAGCATCCACATTCAGGTCGCAAGACCCCAGGTATACACTTGATTTCCCAGAAGGTTATTAAGAATGTATACTAGGATACGGTCATTAGAGTCGGACATTGAAAAGTAACCAACTTGTAATGACACCGTGGGAACAGCTTATATAAAGTGTATTCGTGGGAACGGGATATGGGCTGTGAGAACAAACAGCGGATTATGTGGGGGGGTCCAATATAAAAAGGAACCTCTTCTCCCTTCGGGGAATCGGTAATCAGATGTATCAAGAACTGAGAACCAAGACAAGACATGAGAGCCTAATTAGTTGAGACACAAGGAACATACACAAGGAGTGAGAGATACTGAGAATCCATGCACATAGCATTCACACACAAAACATGAGCTAAGAACAAGATTGAGTTGAGTCAAGATCCATCACCAAGAGCTGTTATTATTATTTGACCTGCGAACATCAGATTATGTAATCACTCTGATGCATCAGCAGAGCCACCTAGCAGAGAACAAAAAAAGGAAAACAATCACAAAAACAAGACCCAACCCAATTCAAGGCTTCTAGCCTTAGAATATTTTTTGTTTATATCTTTAGATTCAACCGGTGAAGCAACTCCAAGCTCAATCGAGCACAAACGAGCACATACACATGTTCAGACATGAATGGGCTAATATAGCCATTGATTGGTGACCACACAACTTTGAAACATTACCAAAGATTAATATGGTAACTGGAAAATGTCTCCAAACCAACCCTATCCTCGTTGATCCACAACTGAAGCCCAAATGCTTCTATTTCATTTAGGATAAGTGCCCAAAGCTTCAAGTGATGTTTCAGAAGTTTTCACATTATTTCCCTTGTTCTTTTAACTGAAAAATACTTGTAGTATGCATGATTTGTAGTTCCCAACACATACAGATCAGTTTCAGACACTTTAGACAGTAATTAGTTCCACATGTGTGCATTTCTTCCCTCATGTAGATTCCAACCCCAGAACCGCTCCATTGCCCCCATATTTCTCATTCACCCACAAGAGACTCACCCTAGCTACCATTTTGCTTAAATACGCTTGTAGTTCTCGTTAAATGTTAAGGCAGTAAATCTTCACAAAGTCCCCTATATTCTGAATCTCTGTTAAGAACTAGATCTTAGCGGAGGCAAAGTGAGGGTTGGGACTCAATGTAGAGTCGACCGAGGTCCGGGGTTGGGTTGCCGAGGGGGGCCGAGGCTCGGCGATCGAGTCGAGTGGGACTTGGCTTCAGCTTATGTGCTGCGCCAGCTCAGAGTCCTGTCCCGTATTTCGGACAAGGCCCGAGGTCACCCGAAGTTCGGGCGTGACCCTAACGAGGGGGACGAAAGAACGTAGAGATTAAGCAAGGTGTATTGGGGTATCTTAGTTGATATCAGAACTGGTTATGATGTACATGAACGAGCGAATTATATATGGGAGGGTTCGGGGATCGGTGACCGAATGACCGAGGTCAGGGTCGTAAGCTATGAGGGGAGGAGATCAAACGGGAGGCAGAAATAGGTGAAACGTGATGGTCGGGGGTTCGGGCCCGGAGGCCCGAGGTTTCGGTCGGGTTCTGACAGTACTCCCCCTTTAAGGCTGAACCCATGAAGCCTTTAGGTAAGTTGTACGTGTCGGGGACCAAGGTCACGTAAAGTTTACGTGTCGGGCGTCCGAGGTCACGTGACGGGGTTGGTGGTTTGGACTATAAAAACCGCCGGTGGTAGGGCATAGACCGTAAGCGCCCCCCCTCATAGTTTTCAAAATGTCCACTATCCCCGAAACGACTGCTGAGAGACGCGCTTGGTTGCTGCGCGAAATGCAGGAGCTGGAGGCCGCGGAGAAGGAAGAGGCCTGTAAGAAGGCCGAGCAGGAGG
>QMFG01002204.1:0-22607 GCA_003314545.1 Ramaria sp. MG151 | reverse complement strand
ACAGTGAGAAGACCAATCCCACGGCCCGGGCACATGGCTTATCACCATTATTCCCAATATTCAGACTTCAAATTCTGAACTTCGCCCGATGTCCATCGCATTTTGGCAGTTCTGAAAGCAGACATCACAAGAGTCGCGTATCATTCAAATCCGGATCAGGTACTGATTCTGATCACAGCCGAGGCATGAGATTGCTCTAACACAATCGGATACGTAAAATTCAACTTTCCGGATCGGAGAACGAAAAGGGTGGCGTACGCGGGTGATGTAAGCCACTCATGCAATTTTCCTTCAAACCACGATTCCCACCCACCCCATCGAATCCTCCACATCGCAACTGCCGCAGACTTCACAGCCTCGTTCTTACTAGATACACGCTGGCTACAACGCTCGCAACCCACGCCCTCAAACCCTGCGCCTACTCTTTCCCCTGCCACATCACCTCTCCCAACGACGACTCGCACTCACTTTCATGGCTCCACTTCATCCCGAACCCCGAATCCTCCTTCTGTCTGGCGCGACCTCGCAACCCCTTTGCTCTATGAACAGTGTCCGTTGACATTTGCTGCAGATTCCTCTAGGTCTCCATCTCTTGTGTCTCTGAGCCTTCATCCCAGGAATGGACGTGGGGTCTGGGGGAGTTTGCGGCTGGTGGAGCAAAGTGGTCGCGCTTGATAGCAGTAACGAGGATGAGTCCATCTGCGCTTGACTGTGCTCCTAAGCTATAGTTCTTCTTTATGTCTGTCTCTTCTAGCTGGGTTGAAAACCTCCGAGCTCGAGTTCTCGATGCAAGTAAGTCCTTTTCCTCGATTCTAAGCAGAACTGTCTGCTGAGAGCATAAACGTCCAGGGGTTAGAATTCGAGGGTAATTGTGGTACGTCACTTGCCTCGCTTTGAAGCCGACCCATTGCTAATTATATATAATCTCTAGACAGTGGTGGGTGTACGGGTGACCAAACACTTGTAAGCTTTTGTTGTTTCAAACATACATCTTCCGTTGACGTTGGGTCTGTCGACGTAGAGATGCATGTGATATCTGGGATTTGGGGATTATTTGGGAACTTGGAGGTCATGGATGGCTCAGTTTTCTGAGACCGTATCAGTTCTAGGATGAAGGCAGACTTGGGCACCTTCTACAGCATGTTCTGCACCCTCTGGGCAATGCTCATGTTGGGTCATGAAATGCATGGTGATATCCCTAGCCGCTGCTGAGAACTCAATCACACTCCTTATGTGCACATTGCTGGAACGGTTGAAGGCCAGTCTCCTTCCTTTACATCCTCCCGAGTGGTGCCGACAAACCTTCTGCCATGTCATGTTGCAGTCTCTACTTTGCCTGGTCTCAGCGTCGAAGTCTGTGGTTCATATTCTTCCATTTCCAGGCAGAATCATCGCTGACAGTCTAGACAGGGAGAGTTGATTGGGTGCGAGGACGATGGATCGTGTGAATTTTCTCTGCTCAACACGTATTTTCCATCGACATCGGCGGGGTCTTCGAGCTAGTCAAGTGAGTATCATCAATCCTTATTGTACAGTGCTGAACCTCCAAGGCTGACGTTCCGCCCCGATTTGGCAGAGGACATGACTGACCCACGTGTCTCCTGCCAACCAGCCGGGCGTTACCCTTAGAACTTTTGGGGCGCCAATTTTGAAGGGTATTCATGGTTGTTGCTTTACACCGATTGTATTTTTGTCCTTGATGTACAGAAACTGGATATTGAAGCTTTTTCCCTACGGGTTTTTTAATGCCCACTCTCGTCTGCTCTGATAGCGAACTGCTTTTCTATTAGTGCCCCACATCAAGAAGAGAATAATCAAGTACATATGAGTTTCGAATCATGTCCTGGGCCGTTCTAATGAAGAGCATGATCCATCCAGCTAAATAAAATAATTTATGGGACACTCTTGGAGATCTCGCTATATGTGTCAAGAAAATGAGAGCAAAAAAAGTGTGACAGTCACGACCAAGCCCGACAATGGACATGTTTGGCACTCTCGTTGAAAGCAGCGAAAATCGGAGTATACCTGTAAGATGGAGGGAATGGGCGTAACATATAAGCGGTCATAGCAGCGTCAGCTATATATGTATATGATGTAAGAAACAATATAACATAGAAGATCGACTAGATCTTTAAGATGTGCTCATTCGTCGTTGTTACTGAGTAGAGACAGAGAGTTGACTGTTGGAATAATTTGAGTTACAGTTGCTTAGTAATGCGTCATCTGTTTACGAGCCACCGCCACCGCTCAAGCTAAACAGCGTTTCATCGCACGGTCCTTGTTCAGCACCACATAGAAAATCCAACAGGGACCTGAAGAGGGTAGGAGTAGACCTGTATAGCTTTGGGCTATCGTAAAGCACTCGATATGTTCTGAAAGCATAGTTGAGTCCGCGCTAATCTAGATCTGCGCCGCGAGATTCCCTATCGATGAGTATTGTTCCCGGTAAGATCAAACGTTTGTGAAAGGCGGAGGAACGCCCTGTTTTAGGGATTTAATATTGCATGGAATTGTTGCCATGTATGAAAACACAAAAAAACGGTGCACGTCTAACCACCTCCGACACTTAACTGACGTCGGACTCCACACCTCATCGAAATATTTCAACACCACTTCCTTTCCATCCCGTGTTTGCGTCGGTTGTAATTCTGTACCCATGGCGTGCGCATTTAGGGAAATTATAACAAGAACTACTTTGGATTACAATAATATCGTTTCTTTATTGTGCAGCTACTTTCAGAATGTAGTGCTCCTCAAGGAACAAAGGTCGTGGTGTTGAAGATGGTGGGGGCGGGCAGGGCAGCAGGAGTGGTTCCGGCGGGGGAAGCCGAGGTGCAGACACCCGTGAGAGTGCGAGTAGCATTAGCGCCTGAGGCAATAGGCGGTGGACTGCGAAATGGTGCTAATCGTAATCCCGGAGTTCGTCGCTGAGAGGGAGGAGAAGAGGGAGGAGGGGGATAGCGTACGGTCTGCCCCCCGAATCCGCAGACGACGTCTGGGCTGGCGCTGGTATGCGTGTTGTCATTGAGGGGAGGGGAGTTTCTGACATTCGAAGTACCACCGAGAGAGGAAGACTGGAGGCAGAGGAAGAGTCGGTGCAGTTGTTCAAATCCCGAGGAGGTTGACCCAGCGAGACCGCCTAAGACATACGTGTACGTAGCGGGTAATGAACTGTCATATAGGCGACGGATGGACAGTCATTGTGGGAGATGGAAAGACGTGAATATATCGGTTGTGACGACTGAACCTGTGCGTCTCATAGTTTCAATGCGATACGCGGGTAACCGCTGAAGCGCTCACCTCCGGTCCATCACTCGTGAATATATGCATACTTCTGTCCATATTGTGAAGGATATGATATTATCTGGTGCCTACTGTACAGAATTCCTATGGTCATTTTGGATTTTCCTCATTCTGAACGCAATAGTGGCACCTCGACATTCATACTCGCCGATCTTTTGACAGGGCCACAGAATAGATACAATTCACTCTAGCTTAACGCGACACTGTCCAGTCCATATCCACGCAGCACATCGCGCCTCAAAGCTGCTCCTCAACCTCGGTGACAAATGGAGAAGCAACACCGATGGGAAGCTGCAGGCACCATATCAAGGGATCACTGTTTGAATGTGAGCACATGGTGTCACTCTTGAAAGACAAGAAATAATTACAGCTCGTATGAATAGAGACAAAGACCGTCTTTCACCTCAGTGGAAGTGTCTTCTTCCTCTTCGTCAATGGACTGACCTTCCGGGTTATGCCACGTAGCGTCGTCCAACCACTGCGGTTGAGGGTCGAAGGATGGGCGATGTTCCCCCGTAAGCTCAGGAGCTCCAGAGTTGCGAATATATGCCCCCTCTCTCTGCGAAAATAGATACACGGTTGGTTCCATCACCTCCACATCCGTATCTGAGTCCCACTGAAATGTGCACACATCTTGTGGATCAGAAGGACCGTCCACAGCTGTCAGATCAGTGTTCCATCCGTGCTGAACCGTAGTTACTGTTTTTGTAGTAGCTGTCAAAGAGTAATCCAAGAGTGAAAGTAAGGCGACGCTGACCAAGTTTCAACTCGTGTGGGGCAATCGAGAGGCCATGCTGGGCGATGTTCGAGGGAGCGAGGTGATGCAACTCATTCCATGCATGCGTCCAATCAATATTGTCATATCTTAAACTAAACCACGTGAGCACACTTGCGGGGATAGTGAGAGGGATAGGTCTGGGATAGAGTATGTAATTAACCAGGCCATAAACGAGAGATTAAACTTGCCGTTGTCTTGGGCACGGTTGTCCACCGTCGCTCACTATGTCTTCTGCAGGAATGGGATAGAGGTGCTCGTAGCCGCTCTGAAACCCCGGACGCACGTTCCACGAGAGTGTTCCAGATTTTGCTTGCAACGAGTGGTGAATGTTGTCAACAACCACAAAGTCACCAGCTTCTGTTACGTAACCAATGTCTCCCAACCCCATCGGGCCGGTGGGACGGACAAAGAACCGACTCGTTCCTAGCCAGCCTCGCTCGAAGAATGCAGCCCCAAGGATCGGAAGGCTGAGATCTTCGTAGCGACATTGGAGGATATCCAGGAGGTCATCGGAGTTCGGCAGTCGCTGTAACGACTGACACAAACTATATGCTATCGATGTGGCTGGGTCTCGGCCGCAGAATATGTTGCTATCGTGAACAGTCAGCACCGACGTAGTTATCATGTACTAACCTCGGAATAGATGCCCACACACTATCATAAACACCGGGCTACCATGTCGCGTTACCACGACTGGGGTCAACTCAATACTGCACAACTTACCCCGTCGACCTCTTCACATGATAGTTCCCCCGCATATATCAGCTTCCACCGATGTCCATTGCGGCCGGGTTGCACACTAACATAGAGCCGTTGGGACTTCAGTGTGTCAGCTAGGAGTAGATTAAACAGCAGTGATCAACTACCAGAAACCAAGGATGGGAAGGAAAGCAGCCTGTTCCTAACTGCTGGAATTCAGTCAAGGCCTAATTATTGATGTTTTAAACATCCAAATGAGAACCCAAGAATACGGCATACGCTGAGGGATGTTCGCTGATATAACATGCATTAGTTACATGCAGCCTCATGTGAGTGTGTGATGACAAACCATATTAAATATACCATAAATAACCTCTATTGGATTTGAAGACAGTGTCCGCTCAACCCAACTTTGTAAACTTTCAAGGTGATCTCCGGGCAGATGATACACCTGGAATGGGATGCTGGCTGCGGCTCTACTCCCGCCAACAAGCTGCAATAAGTAAGGGTTCCTGTGAATGCTCGAAGGTCAACTCCTGCTTTTCTCGGTCATGTCGTCTACCCATTCCCGGATAGTCGCCAAAATCATATATTCCTAGACTACGTCCATGCACCGTGATTTCCATGGTTAAACGAACAAAAGAACCCTCAGAAGCAGGCGATCATGCACCTGGAAGAGGGTCGAGCTTCTCATCCAAGTCATCGTCTTAATCCACTGGAATTCGCGATATGTGGCATCGATGTCTATTAGTCAGAGATCAGCAGCAGATCATGGTCTCCCTGTTCTGTTGTGTCAGCGACGGTAACGAAGAGCCGCAATGGTTGAAGTCTGAAGCGTTGGTTATAATGAGAAAATAATAGTAATTTTTCTCTTATTTTTTACTACAATTTGTTCTCCTAGTTGTTTTGAGACGAAGCTGAGTGATGAAAGATACGGAAAATGAACGTGACACTATTCAAAACTGGGTAAGGGGTTTATTGATGCGTTCGTGACAGAACACCATGTAAACTTGACATTCTGGATCGGGATTGATCTGGCTCGTGTCCAGTCATGTTTATTGGACCTTGAGTTCAAGTGAGCCTGACCTAAGGCTCTGAAATGTTAAACCTACATGACATCTCTCTCTTCTTGTGAGATATATGAAACCATAGTACTAAAAATAGAAAGAAGAAATTCTGTGGCTTGTTCTGTATTTAGGGAGTATGTCTTGGAATTACATTGAGATAAGATGACATATTTGATAAACTGTACACAATGAAGAAAAAGAAAATATAGGAAAAATTCAATGTTCTTGACAGGCCAGGCCTCCCCAAAGTGAAGTGGTCATGGCAGATGTGGGTCACTGATTTCCTCTCTGCTTGAAACATCATGTCAACAAGCCTTTTTTCTACACAACTTTCTAGCCCTAATCTTCTGTTAAAATGAGTACCTGGTGCCTTGTTTGGGACCTATGCTCTCTCAGCTAGATAGCATTGGTCCCAAACACAACTCAAAAGCTTACCTTCCCAACACGGATGCAACCTGGTCCACCTTGGCCATGATAGAATGGGATTGTTAGGGTGGTCTAGATGATCTGTAATGTGAATAAAGCAAGTGTACAGAGTAACAAAGCAAAGTGTTCCAAGACAAGGGAATGAGCTTAGAGCACACAAGCTGACTCAAAGTGTGAATAGAGTGTAAGTGATAGGATGATCTTTCAAAGGAAAATACAAACATACTTATAGTAATCTTAAGTGTGGAAATGTGGACTATGGGAATGTGGACTGTGAACATATGGACTGTGGAAAGGTCCATGTCTTTCTAAAACAATTCTAACTAATCTAATAATAGAAAAAGACCGAATTACCATACAGGGAGCGCAGCTTCCTCACAACACCTCCTTTGTATATCCTCTCATATCCACCGTAACTTCACTTTAACTCTAGAGTCTTCCCAATCTTTGCCTATCTTTCGAGCTATCCTGTCTCTTGTGTGTAGCTTCGCCATCTTGCCTGTAGCATAAATAATCGGTGGATGAATTAGTGCACCTGCATTTTCCCTTATTAAAGCATCCGAAGTAACCTGTAAAGGCTGATTTAACTCCAGGATATCCATTTAGTGGTTGCTTCAAAGCTTGTTCTTGCTACTACCTTCCGGCTCCTCGTCGCAAATTTGATCCATGGTCAGTTTCATGTCATGAGGCGTGTAGATATGTTTCCAGACGTCACGGCCTTGCTACATGAGTTATTCATATTTGTGGCGTTGGCCTCTATATCGTCTCGTGAGTTTGGCATTGCATATAAATATGCATATATATATGCCGTACCAATGGGATACTTCGCGGAGGGACCTCTTCACGTCATCATCTAAGGCCCCGGTTAGTGCTTCCAGGTTCAGGATCGTCTTGGAGACCATAGACAATTTAAATCAGTCTTGACATCTGTTCGGCATATTGCGACGTACGCGCGGCACGCCAAGAAAGATTGCGGACTTGACGGCCGCTTCTCACATAAGGGCGGCCTGGGCGGATCTGACTTCGGCGGACAGCAGACTTGCATTGCTAGAGGAGGAAGGGGTTCGGCGCGAGACATAGCGACACAGGTGTTCCACGGCAGGTGGAACGTTCTCCGAAAGCAAGGACGAGGTCTGCCAGAGAACTTTGATTTCGTAGAAGGTAATGTTGGGTCTAGTCGCACCGCAAGGACGAGCCAGCCATCTTGGGCCTGGCTGCAGGTTGTTTCCCACAATGTGGGGGCGAAGATGCCATAAAGCTTATCTATTGGGGGGGATGGATTTGCCTGAGGCTTCCTGAGAGTAAACAAATGCTTAATAAGCAGAAGTATTTTCATATCACAGGAGCGATGGGTTCTGGAAAAAAACAAGTGTCTGTAAAAAAGAGAACAATGAAAATGATATGAGATTGCAAGAGGACAGGAGTGATTCACACTCGAACGACCCCGCGTCGGAGTAGATAACATGTGAGAAGAAATACTAAATCGACCCGGTAACTGCATGACAATGTGCTAAAAAAACAATTGTGAGTGCTGGGACAAGGTATAATTGGGTTTCGAACCCTATAGGAAATGCGCAACATGCGGAATAATCGGGAGACAATGGTACTCAGCGCGAAAAATAAGCGCGGCCAAGTTGTCAGGGTCGACGCGCTGCATTTGTTGCATAGCTTATGCAAAGTTTCTTATGACCTGAAGACTGTTAAGCATTGTGAAAAGGGTAAGCTCGAAAGGCAATGGGATATGAAACGGGATAATTTTGCAAATGAAAGAACGTTGTGCGGCAAGGGAGTGGGTAATAATGTGTAGGGGTGCGACGGACTTGAAAAGTCGGAGATACCGCAATAGCCCACAGTGACAGGAAAGGTTAGACAGCGCAACGGGAAGACAAAAAAACTCTCTTTTGCGCCACCGGCTTCTTAGCTCTTCAATAATCAACACCTTTGGGTAAACGTCGTGTCATTGAAGATGGTGGGGGCGGGCGAGGCAGCATTGCGGTTCCGGCGGGGGAAGCCGAGGTACCGTGGGAGAGGAGTAAACGCGGGAGTGGCATTAGCGCCGGAGGAAATGGGGACTCGGCGGGAGACTGAATCCCGGCGCCAAGAAGCTGGTAGAAGCGGCGACGGCTGATCCGCAGACGACGTATTCAGGTTTTCATTTATGGGAGATTGAGCTGGAGGCAGAGGAAGGCTCGGCGCAGTTGTTCAAATCAACTGCGGCAACGGGATGATCCCGTGAGACCGCGTGAGACACCCGTATTGCTGATACGAGCTGCGACGTCGCACGTAAAAGCCAGTCATTGTGGGAGATAGAGGGGGTGAAATTTATCTATTGATGACTGATCTTATGCGTCTCACAAGGTTTCAATGCGATAAACGCGGTTACAAGAACCGCTGAACCGCTCACCTCCTTCACCCAGCAGCTCCGTACACAGCTCCCCCAGAACCAATACATTGCGAGCCACGCTCCTAGGTTCTTTCTGCACTGTCTCCTGCCCTCCAAGGTGTCCCAACTTTTTTTTTTTTTTTTCACTCTGCAGCCAACGAGAATGTAGGGAACTCGATTGGGTGTGTTTAGCATGATGGTGTGACGCTAAACATGTAGGACGTGCACTTGTAGTACCTGGGGGTTGATCTTGCTGACTGAACCCGACGGGAAATCCCTACACCGTAATAATAAAAAAGCGGTCGGCGGATGGAGTACTCACACTGAATATCTCAACATCAAGTTATGTTATGGAATATCATTACCATCAGGCATTGCGGAGAGGAGGAGATCACAACGGTTGAGGTCAATTGCTCTAACAAAAATTACTTTATCAGGCTGAGCGATAACGCGCACAGCCAGAGTGTTTCACCCATTGAAAATGCATCCTTGCATTGAATTCGAATTCCATTCTAATGTTACATTGGAATAAAAGCGTATAAGGAACTTTTTTTCAATAACATTGATGAAATGAGCTCATAGGGGCGGGATGCCACACTGATGCACATTCAATGACTAGCATTTGCATATGGAAGGAAAAAATGATAGTTACTTCTTTAAAAGGCCGGCCGAAGTAGCTTGATAAAAACAACCCGCAAGAGTTTCAGTGACCGAAGTTCACGAGCGAAGTATGTGAGACTTACTTTCTCAATACAGAGCTGCAGATGTAGCTTAATAAAGTGAATCGTCTCGGTACGAGTAAAGAATCAGGGAAGACTTACTTTGGCGCCGATAAGAATCCCAAGGCAGCCAGCTGGAAGAGTACATCCTGTGAGAATTTCATTGACCAGCGTACACACTGGCAGAGTCGTGAAACCTGCTTTTGGAGACTTATTAGAATGCTGAGGTGGGAAACTAGAAGAAAACCACCGGTGA
Organism: Ramaria sp. MG151; assembly: GCA_003314545.1. NCBI lineage: Eukaryota > Fungi > Basidiomycota > Agaricomycetes > Gomphales > Gomphaceae > Ramaria > Ramaria sp. MG151. Next base: position 12,976 of record QMFG01002204.1, on the reverse strand, counting down.
GGGTTTCAATATCCGGCATACACACTAGCCGACGCAAGTTGTGAGACCTACTTTTGGCGATTGATAAGAATGAAACCAACCGGTGAGGGTTTCAGTGGCTGGAATATCACCCTGGCCGACGCAAAGTTCGGAGACTTACTTTTGGCGAATGACAAGAATGCTGAGGTAGCCAGCTGGAAGAAGACAACCTGTGAGAGTTTCAGTAACTGACAAACACCCCGGCTGACGCAAAGTTGGGAGACTTACTTTAGGCGAATGACAAGAAGTCCGGCGTAGCCGGCTGGAAGAAAACAACCTGTGGGAGTCTCAGTGACTAGAAGACACCCCGGCCGACGCAAAGTTGGGAGACTTACTGACAAGACCTGCTCCAGATTCGAATGATACGCGACTCTTGCGATGTCTACTGTCAGAACTTCCAAAGCACGATGGATATCCGGAGAAGTTCGGAATTAGAAGTCTGAATATTGGGAATAGCGGTGATAAGCCATGCGTCCGGTCCGTAGGAGCTAAATTCCGCGATCGGTCTTGTCACTGTTTTTGATCCCCATTGTCGCTAATTTGCAGCAGAGTCAGAATACACTACAGCGGGAAACAAGGACTAAAATATGATGAGTATTGGTTGGCTATACACAGCTAAGCTTCTCGTAGAAGCGGCATATCAGCGCTAAAAGTGAAACGCTGGGCGTCTATAGACTGCATTCTCAGGCACGTTCCGAAGTGGAAGTTTGAATAGCGTGATGGGCGCTAAGTTTGAAAAGGTGGCGGCGCCTATATACTGCATCCCCAGGCACGTTCCGAATTCAAAGATTGTGAATAGCTGTGCTGAGCCAGGTGCCCGGTCTAAGCAATTGATTCCGCGAAAGGCTATTTTCTTAGAATTAGGGTTGCTGACATACAAATACCTCTTGTCTTCGTATCCTGTATATATGTCCCAGAGGAAATCACACATGCACTTTGCATATAGCGGCGAGCATCCTTTCGGTATTTGAGGTGATGTCTCTATTGTACAGGCCATGCTTTCCATCTGGCATGCGCAGCATGGTCCCTCTCTCTCACCCTATAACGGAGGCGAGAGCACATGGGCAAGGGAGGATTCCTCACAGCTGTGCTGCTTCGTAGTGGTGCATATACTAAAAACCACACCTCGGCGTTGGTCTACTACATACGCTTTCCTACCTCGATTTATAGTCTTTTACAGCTCGGTAGACGCATGGGCAGGGAGCAACCATGCTTCTATGCACTTATTGGTCGCACTTGGTGTTATATCTGCCACTCTTCCCCTTTGTTTGTACACTGTCCACTCTTTTTTTCTTCCTTTTCTACATCTTATCTCTTTCTCTGACTCGGCTTGTTTCCAGTAGAATCTTCAAAAATAGAATACGGTGATCGATCCTAATCCTGAACAGAGCATCTTGTATTCACATGGATATACATCTCAACTCAAACCACCGTTTCGGTCCTCTCCTCGTCTCTGTAGATCCGCATATAATACTTTTGGGAGGATACGGCGCATTTTTCTCACCCCAAGCTGTCATAAATATTAGCCCATGGATGAAACCTGCCTTGATATAACAAAGAGAGTACTTTCCTTGTGTATTTATAAATGTCAACCAAGTACGAGTTACAGCCCCAGCAAGGTAGAGGCCTTGGTCACTTAAGCCGACATTGCGCCAATGGAACCAGCCAAAATCATGTAATATTAATCAGAAACGTGGAATGCACGTAGGGGGAGAGGAAACCGTGAGCAGTGCCAGGTTCAACAAGGGAACTGTTGGATCGCGATGGAGATCGGGCGAATTTCCGAATTCGAAGTTTGAAATTTGGAATAGGGTGGTGTGAGGGTGATGTCGCGCGGGCGCACGCTCAGCACCCCAAACTCACGATTCACCTTGAGAAGAGTCTGGGATTCTGGGACCGGGTGTGGTCATCAGTTTGAAGAGTGGTGTGGAGAATGGGTCGAATATATGGATGCCGATAGCTACAGGACTTTGGCAGAGGAAGAAACCGTTGTGGTAGCGAGAAGTATTCCTCATGTTGAGTTCATCACCCTTTCATGTGTCTGAGGGACTTCCGGCAGAGGCATTGAATCATGATCTGTAGATCGGTAATTCATTGTCAGCAAATGTATAATGACTCCAGTTTGTGAAACCTCGAAAGGGATTAACATTGATGTATAATGAATAAATATGGATCTTGGAGGGAGCAGGATCCGAGTGTGGAAGAAAACTAATAGTATAATGTGGGCCCGGGTTCTCGTCAGTCTTTTATCGTGTCAAGAAATGTGCCCGAAGAGACTTCGAAGAAGATGTTTTATTACCATCATGGATGGTCATCTTGCTGTCAGGGAGACTGGTATTGTCTAGAATGAAATCAGTGCTTAGTTTGTGAATAAAAGTGGCATATCTCTAATTCCACCAACTGGCCGTAGATCGTAGTTCTCTGACAATATATTCTTGCATGTTGACCAATATGACTGACCGAAGCTGATGTCGGTAAAACCCTAATTCAACCACCAGGCGGGGTGAGGGTCACATCTAATTGGGAGTAGTGTGCTTGGGGTCAAAGGTGGTGGGAAGAAGACACATACTGGTTTGTTCACAAATCTGCGGCGCTAGGGATAGTGACACGTGGCCAAGGAAAGGATATTCACTCCCAGGAAAGGAGAAATTCAGATTCTGGTGTTAGTTGGAAAATACAGAGCGGGCCGCGTGCAGGCCATAGCATAGAGTTCCGTGGTCTGATAGAGGAGAATAATGAGAAGCATGTAGGTTGCATAGAGTATGTACTGTTATTATTTATTATCTATCCTGCGAACTTTGGATTACATAATCCATCTGATGGATCAGTAGAGCCACTTGAATAAAACAGAAAACAACCATAAAAATGTTGCTGATCTCAATTCAAGGTTTTTAGCCTTAAAAATTCTTTTGTTTATATTTTTAGAATGAACCGGTGAAGCATCCCTGAGCCCATGTGAGCATGAACACATGCAGATATGTGTTTGGGCACGAACAGGCTAGAATAGCCAGCAATCAACATCGCTACAAAGCTCACATCACTGTACGTGAACTTTAAGCGCTGACACTTTGCTCCCACATCAGCCCATCCCCCATGTTTCAATAGATCTCCACTTAGATTATCAAACAAGCGCCTAAGGCTCACATTGAAGAAACCTCACTAAAACTTGAATAAAACCCAAACAAAATATAAAATAAATATAATAAATATTTCTATTCTTTTCTTTTTACATACATGGTGTATTTGTGCTGTGACCTGTAGAATAAAAATGAGAAATATGAGACGTGCATGAGGTAGTATTGGGACTTAGCAAAATCTTGCATGACCATTTCTGGTGGCTATTGAACTCAAAGCTCGATATTCTCAAAGACAAAGGCCTCATGTTGATATCCAAAGTCCTCATTCCCGCCTCAATTACTATATAAGTGCAGCCTGGTAGCGCTGGAAATCCAGCTAGACGTGGCGCTCAAATGGCGACAAGCTCTTGTACATATTCATATGGGCGCGCGAGGAAGGTCAGAGGACCAGTATTCAATAGAAGGAAACCATGAAAAGCATATGAGCAGGGTAGAGTACTTCCACAATTGTGTATAGGTATGGGTGTGTTCGTGGGTTGTGACCTGTAGGAAAGAAAAATGTAAATCACAGTGACTGACTCGACCAGCAAAGAGTATGAAAACAAAAGATAGACCAAAGCCTAAGCTCATTAGAGCTTTAGAATATTCAACTCGCTGCAGGCACTAGACCTATCTCCAAAGCTCCAAGAGAACCATTCTACTCACGGTCATGATCAGACAGTAGCAACTAAAATGGTGGCAGTACTTTCACCGAATCTAATCGGCTCACACGGACCGGATACTGGGTTTATCGCCGCTATTCCCGATGTTCAAACTTCGACATTGGAGCTTCGCCCGATGTCCATCGCGATCTAGAACAACCTTGTGAGCTACACCGGAAAAGGGGTCTTTCATTCCATGTGGTTGTAGCAAGAAAATGCCTTTCCGCTGCCATAAATACAAGATACTACCATATGCCGTATTTGTATGTCTGTGTATTCTGTCACCAAGAGCTAGCAAGACTGAGACCCCCAGCAGATGCAAGTCGTTCTCGCTTTCTCGAAGGGGCCTGACAATGACACGTATAGGCCGATGCCCTGCATTTGTTGCATAGCTAATGCAAAATTTCTTATGACCTGAAGACTGTTAAACATTGTGAAAAGGGTAAGTTCGAAAGGCAATGGGATATGAAACGGGATAATTTTGCAAATGAAAGAACGTTGTGCGGCAAGGGAGTGGGTAATAATGTGTAGGGGTGCGACGGACTTGAAAAGTCGGAGATACCGCAATAGCCCACAGTGACAGGAAAGGTTAGACAGCGCAACGGGAAGACAAAAAAACTCTCTTTTGCACCACCGGCTTCATAGCTCTTCAATAATCAACACCTTTGGGTGAACGTCGGGTCATTGAAGATGGTGGGGGCGGGCGAGGCAGCATTGCGGTTCCGGCGGGGGAAGCCGAGGTACCGTGGGAGAGGAGTAAACGCGGGAGTGGCATTAGCGCCGGAGGAAATGAATCCCGGCGCCAAGAAGCGGGGAGAAGCGGCGACGGCTGATCCGCAGATGACGTATTCAGGGTTTCATTTACGGGAGATTGAGGCAGAGGAAGGCTCGGCGCGGCAAGGGGATGATCCCGTGAGACCGCGTGAGACACCCGTATTGCTGATACGAGCTGCGACGTCGCACGTAAAAGCCAGTCATTGTGGGAGATAGAGGGGGATGAAATTTATCTATTTACGACTGATCTTATGCGTCTTACAGGGTGGTTCAATGCGATAACCGCGGGTACAAGAACCACTGAAGCGCTCACCTCCTTCACCCAGCAGCTCCGTACACAGCTCCTCCAGAACCAATACATTGCGAGCCACGCTCCTAGGTCCTTTCGTTTGAAAAGCTGGCGGCGCCTATATAGTTGGGGCGAACCCGCAATAGACAGCGGGCGTCAGTGAGTAACGAATGGCCTACGAAACTGGGAGAAGAAAAAAAAACACACCTTTGCACCACTCCGTCTTCCTTTCCCTCCCGTGTCTTAGTGGAATTCGATACCATTGAGTGTGTACATAGTTAATGGGCAGTCTTTTAAAGAAAGTATAACAAGAAATATTTTGGATCATAGTAATATCGTTCCTTCGTTGTATAGCTATGCGTAGCCCATGTATTTAAGCGACAACTTCTTCACTCCACACGGAATAATCAACACCTTCGACATTCAGTTGAGCCACCCCCCAGTAGCCAGAACCAAGAGCATTTTCTCGCGCTAAACCACAGCGCGCCTCCCCTCCGTGCTACGATACAGCCATCGTTAGGTCTTGCCCATCAATCATTGACGTCGGCGAGAAGAAAACTCCCTTCATGTCTCGCTTTGATCATTGAAGATTAATTTCTCATCCTCCAGTTACTTGGTGACAAGTCTGTACGGATCAACTTATCTTCATATGGCTCAAGCCTCGCGTCCTTGCCAAACCTCCCCAAACGTGTTTCAAAAGTGTTTGCAAGTCTTATAGAGAAGAGACAAGCGCGCCTCTAAGTAAACCTATGCTACGATGGGAGAAGATGTCCACAGACTATTTGGGCACATCTTTGAATCGTCGGGTTCTGACAATAATCTTGATTAGCTTATGCAGTTTACAAGCACTCCCAGTAGTTGATATCACCACTCTGAAGCATTCTCGCATATCACCCCACCTTTGCGCCCTTCCCTCAGGTGTTGTGATGAACCTCGTTGCGAAATCCATGTGGAGGGTTTGAGATTTGGTTGGTGAAATGTAACACTTTGTTATAAAAGTGCCGCAGGTTCCGGCTCATGTCGTTCACCATTTTCCCGGATAGTCGTTAAGGCACCTGGAATATGTCCATGCGTCGTGACTTCCATGGTTAAACTACAAAAGAGGCCTAAGACGCTGCTAACCATGCACATGGAAATGCGGCAGTGGGCGAGGGCAAGGCAACAAGAGATGCCTGAGTCACGGCTGCAGTCGGAGATGAAGCTGAGGCGGATACCGCCGGCGATCGAGTTCAAGCTGTTGTCCAATGGCTTCAGAGACTGACGAGGCACTCGAGGGAGCGTAGGCCGTAATGCCGGGGTCCGCCGCTGAGAGGGAGGAGAGGAACGGGGATAGTAGGGGCGGGAAAGGGACATCATACAATAACATCTTCGTTCCAGAAGATGAGGCAGTCTTTTTTGAAGGAGCCCGTGGGAGAGGAGTCAACGTGGGGCGGAATTAGCGCCGGAGGAAACTCGGGCGGGAAACTGAAGCTCGGCACCGAAGTCGCCAGGTTCTGTTACGGAACCGATATCTCTCAATCCCATCGGGCCGGTGGGACGGACCTAGAACACACTCGTTCCTAGCCAGCACACCATGGCATGTTCACACAATTGAACCTCAAAATTACTCCTCAACCTCGGTGAGAAAGGGAGAAGAAGAAACACCAATGGGAAGCTGCAGGCACCATATCGAGGGATGGCTGTTTGAATGTGAGCACAGCGTGTCACTCTTGAAAGACGAGAAATGATTACCGTTCGTATGAATAGAGAAGAAGCCCGTCCTTCACCTCAGTGAAAGTGTCTTCTTCCATTTCGTCAATGGACTGTCCTTCCGGGTCATGCCACGTAGCGTCGTCCAACCACTGCGGTTTGGGGTCGAAAGATAGGCGATGTTCGGCCGTAAGCCCAGGAGCTCCAGAGTTACGAATATATGCACCCTCTTTGTGTGAAAATAGATACACGGTTGGTTCCATCGCCTCCACATCCGTATCCGAGTCCAACTGAAAGGTGCACACATCTCGTAGATCAGAAGGACCGTCCACAGCTGTCAGATCAGTGTTCCATCCGTGGTGAACCGCAATTACTGTTTTTGTGCTAGCTGTCAAAGAGAAATCCCAGAGTTACAGTAAGGCGATGCTGACCAAGTTTCAACTCGTGTGAGGCAATCGAGAGCCGACGCTGAGCGATGATCGAGGGAGCGAGGTGATGCAACTCATTCCATGCATGCATCTCATCAAGATTCTCATATGATAAAGTAAACCACGTGATCACACTTGCGGGGATAGTGAGAGGGCAAAGTCTGGAATACAGTATGTAATTAACCAGGCCATTAGCAAGAAATTAAACTTGCCGTCGTCTTTGGCACGGTTGTCCACCGTCGCTCACTATATCTTCTGCGGGAATGGGATAGAGGTGCTCGTAGCCACTCTGAAACCCCGGATGCACGTTCCACGAGAGTGCCCCAGATTTTGCTTGCAACGAGTGGTGAATGTTGTCAACAACCACAAAGTCACCAGCTTCTGTTACGTAACCAATGCCTCCCAATCCCATCGGGCCGGTGGGACGGACAAGGAACCGACTCGGGGCTAGCCAGCCTCGCTCGAAGAATGCAGCCCCAAGCATCGGAAGGCTGAGATCTTCATAGCGACATTGGAGGATATCCAGGAGGTCATCGGAGTTCGGCAGTCGCTGTAACGAGTCACATAAACTATATGCCATCGATGTGGCTGGGTCTCGGCCGCAGAATATGTTGCTGTTGTGAACAGTCAGCACAAACGTAGTAGTGATCGTGATAACATGTACTAACTCTGGAATGGATCGCCACATACCACGGTAAACATTGGACTACCATGTCGCGTTACCATGACTGGCGTCAACTCCACACTCTGTACAACTTACCATATAGTCCTCCTCACATGATAACTCGCCCGCATATATCAGCTTCCACTGATGTCCACTGCGGCCAGGTTGAACACTAACATAAAGACCTTTGGCCTTGAGTATATCAGCTAGGAGTAGATTAAACAACAGTGATCCACTACCAGAAACCAAAGATGGGAAGGAAAGCAGCCTGCTCCTAACTGCTGGAAATCAGTCAAGGCCTAATAATTGATCTTTAAACATCTAAATGAGAACCCAAGAATATGGCATACATTGAGAGATGTTCGCTGCTCTAACATGCGTTAGTTACATGCAACTTCATATTTGCGTGCAGCGACAAACCATATCATACATGCCATAAATTGCCTCTACCGGATTTGAAGACAGTGTCCGCTCAAACCAACTTATTAAATTCGCAAGGTGATCACCGGGCATGTGATACACCTGAAATGAGATGCTGGTTGTGTCTCTGCTCCCTCCAACAAGCTGCAATAAGTATGGGCTCCTGTGAACGCTCGAAAGTTAGCGCTTGGGGTTCTCTCAACCATGCAAGACTTACCGAATGTGTCGGTGATTATTGATATTTTCCAGAAACTGAGGAATTGAGATAAGCAGCCTAAGCTCTCAAAAAGGGGCCTTACAAGAGCTGTCTTCCCGGGAGATGGTATACCGTAGTAGTTTTTCGCCAACACCATTCTATTATCATAACGCTTTGCCGTCTGCAGTTCAACTCTAACTGAACCAGGACTCGAGTGTCGTTGAGAACGTAGAGAGACTCGATATTGACCAATTGTCTCGAAAACGACAATGTCATCGCTTGTGTAGGTGCGAATCTAGATTTCAATATCCATCAGCATGGGGGGACTTCTTGAAAAATCATTAATACATGCATCGGGGTCGTCTATCGTTGAATCACGGTAAAGATTGAGATCTCCGAGGCGCAGGACCTGATCGTACACTGCGTGTACAACAGCCTCCTGTGAGCTCACTACTCTTGTGATATTTTGGAGCTGCGAAGTCATGTTCATTGAACCGGAAGTAGAATAGTAGACAGAGAGACTGGGCTCACTGCCATTGATGCATCCACGCCCAATAGAAGCTATGTTCTCGGAGTGAGTGACAACCTTGCGGTTATGTCTGTTATCCGCTCACCAGAATTGACCTCTGAGTGTCTGATAATCGCTTCTCCAGCATCGTAATGTCTAAATCACGGTCTCCAGCGTTGAAAAAGGCTTTCACAGTCGACGAAGATGCCGTCCTTTTCACAATCTTGAGAACATCTTCTAATATCCTACCATTCAAGCAGGATGCATAAATCTCCAACACGAAATGACTTGAAGGCAGGAACATACACTTCAAACTCATCCAGTTTCGTCTTGAGTGCAGTTGGCGCAGCGTCCCACTTTCCATCCATATTTTCCGCAATGGTGACCAGACAGTTTGCGACGAAGTGGCCTAAATATTGCAGTCGTGCCGTGTTCCTCTTGGAGATCTGTGAATGCAAACAAAGTTAGGAGAGGACATGAACACGCCGAGGTAACATACTTGAACAGTTTGTATAATGAGCATCGCCAGCTTGAAAGCGGCACTCAGCCCTGGAACGATGGCGACTGTTCCTGATAAACGGAGGAGATCGGTTGAGATGTCCATTTCGTGTAGTGTACCGTGGCGGGAAGGGTTGAAAGGTCTACTCTGTGGCGGTCACAGGTGGGGGAAGATAACAGCTCTAGGGACGCTGTGCTGTGAGTAGCGTAGCGCTGGGAAAACGCTGGGTGCCCAACTTCGGAGGCCTACGCATGGCTGTGCCGTTCTATTTCGCCCTATCTTTCCCATAGCATGTGTACATAGTTACCGGATACTCGTAAAAATTTTAACAAGAGCTATGTTGCTTTCATGTTATAATAGTGTAGTCCATATATTTAAGCGGTAACTTCTCAGGTCCTCAAGGAATAATCAACACCATTGGGTGAACGCCATGTTGTTGAAGCGTTCTGGCACCCGTGGGAGAGGAGTCAACGCTGGGAGTGGGAGTGGCATTAGCGCCGGAGGAAACGTCGGTTACTGCGGAAGGCGCTGAAACTGTGAGGTGGTCACGGTGACCGTAACGGTCTGCACGGCGGATCCGTAGATGACGTCTGGGTTGGCTCTGGTATTCGGGATGTCATTCACTGGAGGAGGAGATTGAGCTGGAGAGGAGTGCAGTTGTTCAAATCAATTGCAGCAAAGGGATGATCTTGACACCGTGAGAACGCCTGAGACACCCGTATTGCTAATACGATCCACAGCATCGGCTTGTGCGTCGCATGTAAAAGTCAGTCGTTGTGGGAGATGGAGCGGGGGGGAGAGAATAAATTTTATCCATTGTGATGAGCGATCTTCTGCGTGGCACACAGGGTTTCAATGCGATGAACGGGGGACAAAAACCGCCAAAAGACTCACTTCCTTCACCCAGCAGCTCCATGCACAGCTCCCCCCTGAACCAATTTATTGCAAGCCACACTCTTAGGTCCTCTCTGCACAACCGTCTACAGGTCCCAACTATGTTCTAGTTTTTATCATTCTGCAGCCGACAAGAATATAGGGAACTTGAGTGATTGGGTGTGTTTAGCTGCTTATAGAGTCATACTGTGACGCTGAACATGTAGTACACGCATTTGTATTACCTGGGGTTGGCCGTAATGAGCCTGCTGACTGAACCCGTCGGGGAATCTCTACCACGGGCCGAGTAAGGCTTCGTGGGTAGCTAGGGATACCTCCAAGTAATTCGGGGCATTGAATCCAGCTCCGTACACAGCTGCCCCAGAACAATACATCGTGAGGTACCCTCATAGTTCCTTTCTGCCCAACCATCCACGGCCGTCAAAATGTTTTGAACCCTTTTTTTTCTCATTGTGCAGCCATCGGTGTCCATAATCAGAGCCAGGCAGCTTATCGACAGCAGCTTGGTCTACATAGACCTCTTCATTTGAAGCATCGTTTTGGAAAAACATCCATAGTAGTCTCCATCACTTGCATCTGGCTCTGAGGAGAGAAACAGATGTAGGGTGTAGAATGAGAAACAATTCGAGAGATCAAATAGGGTAGCAAATACCTGCAAGTCAAAAGCCTACCGTGGGTTTTCATATCCGCCCAAACTGTGATGTTATGACTTACCAGGGACCAGAAATCCACCCATATTTATTTACATCTTGCGAGGAGATTTGTAACATGAATTGTAATCCCAAGCACACAGGCCTCATACCCGAATAGGACAAGGTTATATGGCAGCCCCCTGACCAGAACATGTATCTGGTGGCGGGATATCATGACTGCTGGCTCATGAGGTGTGACTCCAGGAGAAGCAGCGTCAGATTCAAGAACGCAGTTGCACATACACCCCACGATAATACAACGGACCCGTCTAGTTGCTTGGTGCTCATGATGGGGGTAGATGGTGCCTCAACAATGGAGCCTAGGGTAATGCACACCGGAAGGATATGAGTGAGTGAATCTCTTGTGAGTAGAGAAACCACTGCACCTGCCATGACAAACACGAGGTTTTCAGCTAGTACTGGGCCTGGACGGCGAATGATGAGTCCAGACCCCATTCGCATCCCTAGTCCTTGCGATGAAAATACTTAATATTACCGATCTGGGTGAGCGGGATAGAGCATAAATTACTACATAAACAATAGGCTTGATTAATTCACTGTAAAGAGAAAGATATATCGTAGTTCCTACTCACCTAAGGATGTAGATGGTCCACCAAGCGAGAAGGTGTGTTTAAAGTCACCTATTTCAAAGTGCCGCCGGAGGCAATGGCGGTGGCAGTGGAAAAGTGGTGCTAAGCGTAATGCCGATGTCTGTCGCTGAGAGGAGGGAGAGGACTGAGGAAGGGTTGGGGTACGCTCTGCACGGCGGATCCGCAGACGACGTCTGGGATGGAATTCGCGACTTTACTGATCAGAATGCCGAGCTAACCAACTGTAAGAAAATCACCTTTGAGGGTTTCAATAACCGGGGTACACACTGGCCGATGCAAAGTTGTGAGAACTACTTTTGGCGACTGATAAGAATGTCGAGGTGGCCGGCTTGAAGAAACCAGCCTGTGAGGGTTTCAGTGGCTGGAATATCACCCTGGCCGACACAAAGTTGGGAGACATACTTTTGACGACTAACAAGAAGGCCGAGGTAGCCGGCTGGAAAAAAACAACCTGTGAGGGTATCAGTGAGCGGCATGCATCTCATCCGAGTCAAGTTGAGAGACTCACTTTCTTTTATAAACAGGCTCGCAGGAAGCTAAGTCGTCCCTCCTATCGCTCAGATGGGCGCAGCCTCTAACATGGTCCATCGTCCCCAACTCTGAGAACCGGCGCGTTGTCAACAAAGACAAAGGGCGGCAAATATAGGAGGAGCAAGCGAAGTTGCTTCCTCAGCAGAGACGTGAGTGTGGATTAGAAGTAGAATGTAAAGAAAAGAAGTCAGGCCCCAGAGCTTCGTGAAGATGGAGCAGAGTAGAAGACCGTCAAAACACCGGCAAGCCGAGGGAAGTAATTAGGAAGTCCCATGGTGAATCAGAGGGTTCACTTGCAGAGATGGCAGAAGACAATGCGAAGGAACGAGAAAGTAGCTGAGATGAAGCTGCTCCGACGGCAGAGGGATACAGATGGAAGATACATAGAATAGGTTATATGTCCAGTGTAGACAAGCAATCAATGCTACAGAAAATGGTGCAGGCAAAGAGCAAGCTGGGCGATAACCAGAAGTAGCTCTAGCACCGCCGAGATGAAGCTGTTGCGACGGCAGAGAGATACGGAGAATAAGGTGTAGCACCAGCATAGCCAAAGAGTCAACGTGACAGAAACGACACAGAAAGATTAAGCGGACACCAGAGACAGAAATAACCAGACAGACAGAAACGGATGCAGACAGACAAAGCAGACAGAGTAATAACCAGACAGACAGAAACAGCAATTAAAGCAGACCCAAAAAGCAGATGGATCGATGATCAGGTGTGGCTCTAGCATGAAAGGTGTACCCCCAACTCAATCAAAATGTCAGTGAAGGGTGAAAAAGTTGTAGTTCAGACTTAAGGGAGGAGAGCAATTTATGTGTGCTTGAGGTCCTGTTCTATCGGTATCTCCAGATATGCACTGTTGTCTGCTTTGGCTATGAAGTGGCAGAATAGAAGAAGCGAGGAGAAGAATTAACTAGAGGAATATGAGTGGCGAGTGGTTTTGGGTGCGAATGCAAGAAGAGACGAGTGCAGTGGGAAGGAG